>APFE031135515.1:25935-49079 GCA_000404065.3 Pinus taeda
GTTTTTGCATGGTTGAGGAACTAGTGTCCTCAAGGATTGCGTAGTTGGACCATTGGTTAACTTGGTATGTTTGGAATTAATTGCATATGCTTTTGCTATTATCTCCTAAGCAAAATGCGCAAGGAAATAGGGATTGGACCATAGGTATAGCCTTTATATACAGGGCTTAGTTGGTTCATGAGATACATCTTCATATCTTCATAGTTCATTGAGAACTGGATAGCTTGAGAGCTAATTGTTTTTGTATTGTGAAGAGGATTTCCACTTGACTGATAATACATGGTTGGGGTTTTATGTTGGTGCTTTCCCCTAGATATATCTTGTGTTATGTGTGATTATTTCTCTTGATCAGTTATGCATGTTTCTACTTGATGTTACTCATGAATTCGATTATGCTTCCGCCTAATGTTTTGTAGAAGTAGAACAAGTATTATGCTTTAGGACATTGCATATATCGGTTTTTTCTACAGGTGAAATTTCTACAGGATCAAGTTGAATTCCTTTCTTGTTAAGAGGGAGTTTTGAAAATAGCAACATGAAATTATAAAAATAGAATCCAAAATATTCCAATTTTAATTTGTCCTTGAATTAAAATTGTGAACTAAATTCAAATTTAGTCTCACCTACTTGGAAATAATTAATTAATTCATTATGGATTAATTAGTTGGAGAAATTCAAGTTAGAAGTCTTTGTGAAGTCATGCAACAGTTATCCCTTAAATTAAGAAGATTATCCCTTAATTAAGAAGATAAGATTGAGTTATATTTGATTTGTAATTAGTTAACTCAATTTACTGAGTTAAGTCCAGTTAAATTAGTTTCAAACTGTTTGAGGAACTAGTTGTGAGTTATCAATCAATTGATGCATGCATGCACTCAACAAGTGTACTCCAGATAACTGAATATTCCCTTATCAGTAACTCATGCATGTCTATTCTGAGAAAGACCCAGTTGAGATAAATGTCAAGGACAGTGTACTATCATTTGCATGTGTTTTCCTATAAAGGAAACTAAGGCATGCAGTCAAGGGAAGGTTCCTTGAGGATTGTGCAGTTCTGACAGGGTGTGAGATCAGTGTGAGGGATCAATGTTCCACTTGGTTGAGAGTCTTCCACTTAGTAACAGGAGGATCACCCAGGAGAAACCACGCAAGGAAATAAGAGCTTGGAGGGCAGAGGAGAAGGCTTGTGAGAAGCTTTGTTTGCCTGTGAGCATCCAGGAGTATTGTACTGAGAGCTGGATATCTGTGAGAGCTAAGGCTTTGCATAATTCTGATGTATTTCCACCTTGTATGATAATACAGATAGTGGGGTTTTTAGTTGAGGCTTTCCTCGAAGTATTTCTATGTTTCATGTGCATTGATTATTTTTCTTATGGTTATATGTGTTCAGCTCTGATTCAGCTAGATCTTTAAGCTTCTGCAAATCAAATTGATAGTAGAAGTAGATTATAGTCTTTTGCTTTGGTATATTGCATTATCAGGTTAATCTACAGTCAGATTTTCTACATGATTTTAGAGGTAGATTTGTAGAGAATTTGCATAATTTCTACACAACAATGATCCTTTATGCCCTTACTTCTCCCTTCTTGTACTTTTCTAACTCTTCGGTCTTCTCTTTATCTAGTACAACTACTTCTCCCAAGACATACTCCATGACTTAATTCTTTGTGAGTGCCAAGCCAATTCTCTTCTTCCATGCTAGGGAGTTTGTTGATCCAACGAGTTTTTTGCTTTCTTTGCATGATGTAGCCATGTTATCTGTTGATTGGGACATAGAAAACAACATACTACTTACTTGCCAACCAAGAGTCCTCCTTCTTGATGATGTCTCCAACTATCTTGACACTTTTCAAGACCTCCAAGGAGACTTCAAAGATGTCCTAGAATGGTGTCTTCTAGGATGCCTTCAACAATGATGTCTTCAAACAACTTCAAAGAGTGAATGATGATATCAAGATCCCTTGATGCTTCCTCTTCTTTAAGATGATGCAATAGAGAATCTTCAACAAATACTCGTCCTTCCTTCTTTTAATGAGACATTGATGATGAGGTATTCTTCAAAAAAAGTTTGATGTGCAAACCCTCATTCTATATCAATGGGTCTTTTTCCTATTTTCTTGTGTCCTTCTATAAATTATTCCCCTTGACAGGAAAACCCTTCTTTGTGTCCTTCCAACTGCCTTCTCTTGTTCACCTTAGTTTTGATTCTATATTAGAGAATGAAATAGGGAATCTATTAATTCAATTTCTCCTTAACCTTAATAATTGTTTGTGAACTTTATTTATCTTCTTGTGTTTCTTTATTATATTTTCTTCATCAAACAATTATCAAGTGCAAAAACAATTAAAACAATGGACACATAAATTAGGCTCCAAGCCAAGCAAAACCCCTCCAAGGGGAAAACCCTGAAAATTTGTTCTCTTCTTATAGAATTTGCTTCAAATGAAAAAATCAAGACCCAAACCTCAATACCAAAGCCTCCTCCAACACCAAGTTAGCCCTCTAAGAAGTCCTTCCAATTAGGTCAAAGTCCAACCAATTCAACAAGATTCAAACCCTTCCAGAACTGTACCAAACTCAGAATTACAATCCACAACTTCAATACTTCAGACCTGCAATAGGACTGCAACTACGGCCCCCGCAACAAATTAGAATATTCTCATGTGTGAGAGAAAACTAGGGAAAATCTTGACCAAAAACTTGAATTTCCTTTCTTCTTGTTTCAACTTCTTTTCTCCTTGCCTTTCTTGACTTCCTTCTTGGATTTCGCTCCCCATATCAAACTTCTTGATTGCAAATCGAATTGGTTGCCAAATGAGGTTGAGCAGCTTCTATTTATACTCATCTGTGGAGGTTGAATAGCCCTCTTTGGGCCAACTTGTTTCTGGCAGGGACAACTTGTGCTAGGAGGCTTATTTTGACTATCTTGACTCAAAATAAATTCTTTTACATGGTACATCTTACCCAAATGGGTCTTAGATACATAATATTGACTCTCTTGACTCATGGCAATAAATCTTATGACATGAAAAACCATAGAACCATGAAGAACATGCTTTATCTAGAAGACCAATCGAAAGAAGCATGAAACCCATGCTTTAAAATAATATTTTTTTCTTTCTTCTTTTGCTTATTACATAAGATATGCATATTGACACAAGTACAAGAACAATTGTGAAGACCAAAACTAGTTACATTTTCCAACACACCTAACTTTCAAAAATAAGTGAAAAATGTTATTTTTCTATAATCCCACATATAAGCATAAAAATTGATTAAAACAAGGGTAGGTAAAAGTGGGAAAAAAATGAAAATCAAGGGAAAGATTAAGAAAATATGGTTAAAAGAATGTGAAAAGATGGTCATTTTCATGCCTCAACATCAATTAAATTAGAATTTGTCTTATCTCATGATAGGTGGTTTGTATAAATTGTTACAACAATTCATAATTTATGGTCAGAGGAGATAGTTATTATCATAATTCATGTAACTACCATATTTATATAATTTCAGTGGCAACTCAATGGTTTGCACATACATTTTATTCCAAGAACAAATCAATGACATCAAACCACAACAAGGACCTCACTTTTCAAAAATTATTGACATCTAATCCATATGAATGATTGATCTCTCACATCCTTATAGTGACAAAGGTACATTTTTCATATTTGGGTATGAATTGGACAAAGATCTTGTTTTGTAAGTGGATTCACTGAAAATAATCCTATACTTGAATGAGATTTTCTCTTCTAGAAAGTAGGTTAGAAGAAAAATAAATAAGGAATAAACCCAATCAATACTTTGGCATGATTAGGCACCAATTTTATTTGCTAAATTTTGTTAAATAATTCTTTAAATATTTTTTGTTAAATAAATTGCTTCAGGGGATCTTGATTGACCTTAACACTATGCCAAGGACAACCACACAAGGATGTGCACGATCGAATGAATACATCCTAAATCAATAACATCTTGAAATCATTTAAATATTCAAGTTAGTCTAAAAGGAAACAAGTTTTAGTTGCCTATAATAGTAGGTGAAAAGGAAGGTAGCTATCACCAATTCCCATAGCGGACCTTGATTTCCATTAGCAACACAAAGTAGGGGAATTGTCACCAATTTTGCAGCATCCATTACCATGTTTAGCTCCTCTTTAAGGCACATTCTTAAAGGGCTCTATCAAGTAACCAATTTATGACTTTATACTATTTCCTAATGCTTCTGAGTGATTGATTAGATTATAGTTTTTCCTTATTTCATAACGGGTGGTTTGGACAAATCGTTATAACTATTCATAATTTCTAACAGAAAAAGACAGTTTCTATCGTAATTTTTGTAACTACCATATTTTTAAAATTTCGATAGAAACTCAATGGTTTGAAAACACATGGTATTCTAAGAAAAATTTATCGAATACATCAATAATTCTTGGAAGGATCATGACGTAATGCTCCCTCCCACCCCCTTGACTTCCCAGGTTGAATGGGAGGTGTTAATTTTAATTAACCCAACCTCCATTGCCTCATCATGGAAATGGACTTACAAAATTTCTCCTTCCCCAAAATTAGCGAAATTAACTTTGAAGAGTACTATTGCATTCAGAGCATCGATATCTTTCTGGTGATATAAATTATGTCTCGATCTGACTCCTGGATCAAAATTTATGTCCATTTGAAGTTAGGCCTTTAGACCCCTTGCCACATGGCAACCCAAAAGGCCTACGTGGCCATGCCACATCACTCTTGTTGCCATCGTGGATCCACCACATCATCACACCCTAATTCCTCCGCATCATTTTGACTCACCCAAGAGCCATTGGCTCCAAAACCTTTGCAGTGCGACAAACTTTTTCACTGTAAATGTTGGGAAAAATCCTCATCCAACACCATGCAGCTTATTAATATAAAAAGGCACTCCCAATGTACTACATAAGAACCAAGCCCCACAATGACGTGAACCCTGCCACGTCAAATTTATATATGTGCCACGTGACACCCATGGGCACGTGGTGCCACAAAACCACTGTCACATGTCAGGTGGATTCAACAGTTTTCATTTCCAAAAACTCCCATTCCACATGCCAAGTGTCACATAATTGATGTGCCACATCAGTGTCCATGCCACGTCACCTTTCCATGTCCTCAGAAGCTCTTACATGGAATTCCACATCATCTCACATAGCCTACATGGCTTTGGCCACCTCAACTTAACCCAAGGGACCCACAGGGCTTAACCCTCTCGTGTTTTGCGACAAATTCAGTTATAAAAAGTATGGGATCAAGATGTAATCTCCCCATCCCAATACCATGCCAAAGGGCCACATGCATCAGGACTCTCTGTCAACTAAGCATGGTGCGCCATGAACTTTCACATCGAATAACAGGATATATTCTCGTCTTGCTCCCATCAATAGCACCCATGCCCTAATGACTGTTATACACCATACGTGAGAAGAGGCATGGCACACCATGAAAATTCACAACAAATGATAAGAAAAATTGTGCCACACCCTTCGTCAATAGCACCACTCCAATATGACCATTGCATACCACTCAGCCAAGGAGGCGTGGCGCGACATCAATTGTTTTTTGTCCGTTAATGGGAAGGTCTTTGTCCCACCCTTCGACCTTGGACGAAATCCAAAACTCATATATATATATAATATATATATATATATATATATATATATATATATATAATATATTATATATATATATATATATATATATATATATATATATTCCACGACTAGCCAGAATACGAGTTAAGTTCTTTGCATTCAAGGGCTTACAAGTTGTTTACATATACATATATCTATTTACCTCTTGTTGCACTCAACACCAATCATCGGCCTTCAAGCAAGAGGGAATCCTTGGCATTTTCAGTGCATCAAGCAATGGAAATCACCTTAAGTGACAGTGAACTGAACTTTTGAAGCAATCACACATGGATTTGTAAATAACAATATCCCTCATGCAATATTTGCAATTACAAGGCTCCAAGACCCTCTTAGCCATTGAAGCATACACATAAGACATCTCATCAAAGACAACATGAACGTCACATTCTTTTCATCCTAGCACATTCACTGCTAGAATACATATAGTAATTCAATATCATTCCTACTATAGGGTTAACTGAGTACATCTAGCATTCAAGAGTTCTGAGGAGTTTTACAAAGCAGGAAATTGCCAACAACATATTAACAAATTTTCCAAAGAAGAAAATCATTCACATAAGCATCTCATTGTCAATAACCAAGAATACATATTCCTCCTTAAGTGTTGATACACCATTATTATATAATAGCATTAATCAATATTCACATTGCACATATATGCATATCATCACAAGTAAGTCACTTATCTTAATAGATGGATGACTAATAACTGAAAGAGGAACTTTAACTCTCTACCCAACTATAGGCCAACTACACTGCAATTTGTCTTGCAATTGGCCACCCCCAATCTAGGTTCAAAGTCTGAGGAAGTAATTGCTCAAGGAAATTTGCATCGATGCCAATCACTCTTATCACACAGAAATCTAGAGACCACCTCGTTTCCACTTGCTTAGTACATGATCATATCCCACAATGTCTCCACCTATTCAACCAACAATCCAGAGCACACTAAATCTCCTTATGCTAATCCCATAGATATAAAAAACACAGAGTTTACCCACTACTAACCAGGGATCGAAAGTACCTTGTGTTCTACTTGCTCCACCTCACGGGACTCCAAAATGCACAATGTCTCCACTTGTTTCTTCTCTTCTCTTCTCTGCTATGCTATCCAAACTCATAGAGTTAGCACTCTACATGTAGAAATCTAGAGCCCACAACAATTCCACCCACTTAACCCAACGACAATCCAGAATACATTGTGTCTCCACCTACTTCTTTCTCCTCAACCAAGCTCCTCGGCATGCTTTCAAGCTCCAACGCCAATGCTTATGCTCAACGTTCTTATTTTTCCCCGCGAGTTCACTCACAATTCCCGTATGCCTAACCCAACGTACAAGAATCCACAACACACAAGTCATGTCAATGATCATTTCCAATATCAACCACGCCTTTCCTGTGTGTAGTTCACTCCTTTAGCGTTTCCTGGATGTCGTTCTCAATGCCAATTTGAATGTAATCTCCTCCTCTTTCCCATCAGCTCCTCTTTTCTTCTTCCAACCTCTAGTCTCCCCTCCTGCATGTTGACCACCCAACATGACCCTCAAGAGAAAAGGTGATATGGGCTAGTCCTTCAATGAGGAAGCCCATACTCAACCTCCTTGCCTATTGTGTAGACCATTAAAAGCTCAATCAAGAAAGCTAGTGAGCATTAAATGAACATCATAAATTAACCAATTCCCAAGCAACTCCTCCTCAGACTTTTGAATCCATGTCCACTCCTTTCAACGAGTCATTGTGTTTACATTTCCACAATATTTACATGAATTACAAATTCAAAGTGATAATTACAAGAGGGGTAGCCAAAAGGGCTATTACACATGAGATGGTCTATTACTATTTAGTTGATCCAAAAACTCACCATCAAAGCTATAGGATCTCAATCAAAGATATAATCAATGTCTCCAACGCATAGGATTCAAGAGCACAAGAGATTTCATGCTTCCAATCATGAAATCTATTAGAACCTTTAGTTGTTTGCATTGATTCTCCATCAAGGCATGTAGCAATTATTATTCTGTGTGTAGTTAAGATCCATAATTTCAGGATCAAACAGTTATGGCTCCATGTATTGAATACTCTATATAAGAATGCAATAATGTCTCAATAAGGGGAGGAGAAAGAGGAATATGTGAGAGGAATGTATGAAAATCATACAAAGGTCTACGGATAGAGAATATATATCTATTTTTACAAACCTATGACTTAATGCAATGTTGATATTTTAAGGATCAATTTGGTGTATGTGCATAGTGTGCATAGTTTATTTATAGCATTGTAACTCTATGCAACACAAACCAATTGGAAGGGCCCCTTAACCTGGCCTGCATTGCAACCTGATTGTATAGCTAGGCTAGATATGAATGCTTTATTTTTTAGCTAGAATTTTGTAATTCACTTACATCTTTAGTTTAGTTTACAAGATTATATAATTGTATAGTTTCCCCTTGAAGTAATCATATTGTTCAAATAATTTATAATTCCTTCATTGAATTAAATAAAACTAAACTATAATTCTAAAATAGAAAATTCTCTTTCAAGTTACTTAATTATTAAAGTATTTCCTCCAATCCTACAGATTGTAAGCTAATCTCACAAACCTCCAGACTACTAAATTGATAATTTAATTAATTAAATTTCCCAACAAAGAGCAAAACCAACCATAAAATTAACTCTATCATTTTATCATTTCTATTCTAGCAATGAAGAAATTTAATTAATTAAATACAATAAAAAAAAAAAAAAAAAATCACTTAATCCCTTTTACTATTACCCATACGTTCATCAATATTCCTGCATGAAAAGTCGGGCCGTTGAATTTTTCAAAAAGAATTTCCAAATATGAAGAAAACATCGATGACAACAGGCTAGCGACAACTGTATGCTGCAATCAGCTCTTAAAATAAGCAAACCCACGACAAAATTTCCAACACAATCATCACTACAAATGTCTACAGAGCTGTTATGAAAGGCAATAATTTGCCCAACTAAGAGAATTATGGCAATCTACGGTCATTTTACTTATGCAAATGATTCACAATAAGAACCGTTGGATGAGAACGATTTGCCCATTATTCTCCATTTTTCTCTTTGAAAAACGAAACATTAATGCAACTGAAATATAAAGTCTGAGCTGGCTATTATGAAAGGCAATGATTTGCTCAACTAAGAGATGACAATTATAGCAATCTACAGTCATTTTATTATGCAACTGATTCACAATCGGAACTGCTGGAAACTTGGAAGAGATCGGTTCGCTCATTCTTTTGCATTTAAAAAAAAATAAATATCAATGCAATTTACATATAGAGTATTAGCTTTGAGGAAGCTCAAAGAGAAAGTTCAATTGATCTAGTTCCTATTGTTAAGTAATTTTTTAATTGGGAGGTCATTAGGTCAAATCTCCTCGACACTTTTGGGGTTAGGCCCAACCAGATAAGCTAACGGGTAAATCCCTTAAATAATAGCCCTGAGGTTTGCTCAACCAACAGGTAAATCCCTTAAATAATAGCTCTGAGGACAGCTCAATTGGTAAGCACTGTGAAAATGAAGTGTGTTTTGCACTAAGAGATTCGAGGTTCAGATCCTTTAACTTACCCATGTTTGCGAAAGAGACATACCTAAGCACCTAGGAATTATAGTGGCAATGGTAGAAATCGACCCAATAGACACTTAGGAATTATAGTGGCAAAAACACCTATAAATTATAGTAGCAATGATAGAAATTAATCTAATCAAATAAATACAAAATTAGCCCAGTTGATTATTCCTCTAATATTCTAATCACACAGTTATTCCTCTAATATTCTAATCACACAATCTATATATATAAATTGTGTAATTATATATATATATATATAAATAAAAAGAGACTAAATATAGTTTAGTGCATAAGAAATTGACCCAATTGGTTATTCCTCTAAGTGTCTATCACACACGTCTATATATGACCTAGTGACCGTTGATTTTATTCCTCTATACACAAATATATATAATTTAGTAGCATGATAGAAATTAATCTAACAAACGAATACAAGTTACAGTTGTTATTCTTCTAATAGTTTTAATCACACAAATCTAATATATATATATAAAATTGTGTAATATTATATATAATAAAATTGTGTAATTATATATACTTACAAGAACTAATATAGAGATTAATAGCAATGATAGAATTAATTAATCAAGCGAATACAAATTAACGCAGTTGTTATTCCTCTATATTCTAACCACAACAATCTAATCTATATATAATAATTGTGTAATTATATATATATATATATATACAAATATAGTTTCGTGCATAAAAATTGACCCAGTTGGTTTATCCTCTAAGAGTCAATCCGCCATCTAATATTGGCCAGTTGGTTATTCCTCTTCATAAAAATATATATAGATTGTGTATTTGTATATATATATATAAAAAGAGACTGAATATGGTTGCGTGACTGAGTATTGTTGCGCTTACCAAGCATTAATATCAAAACTCATTTGTCTAACAGACGATTAACATCATACTGCCCAACTGAGTGTAGCAGCATCGGTTTCTTCTCAAGTAGATTCCATCCCTACATAAGAAAACCACGCATACAGAACCCAAAAATTTGGTGTCATAAACGGCAAGCTAACATCCCATATAAACTTTCTTCATACACTGAGCATGCAAACTTAATCTTATTTGCCGAAGCTTTCAATTCGAAAATAGAACAGAAATCGTGCTAAAATATCCAAGAGAGCCACGCTCATTTATGGTTCGCTCAATAATTCAAGAGTAAAAATCGTTTCCTTTCAAGACTGCTGTACATGGTGGGTTTGAATGTCGTGTTAATAAGAAACCCACTGTACTGCACTGCAAGCCATGGGTTTCATGGCCACTTGCCCTGGTAACCAAGGAAGGTTAGCGTAGATGCTGAGAAGCGTAGAAGAAAACGCCCGCAAGCTTGCAACCCAGACGTGCCCATTCGATGCGTTGGATAGGAAAGAGAGGACCGCCTTAAGGATGGTTCCTCCTTCTTCTTCGTTGTCACGTTACCTTTCTTTCGTAAAGCCATGAATTCTACAGAGCCAAGTGAAATGCCAGATGAGCTTGTATCTGGAAATAATCATAATGAAATCCAGTGTTTGATGAGTTAATGGGATTTTCAATGCTCATGGTAAATGTGTATACGCTGATATAACTCAAGAACAGTGTGCTTAATGTTCTGTGTCAGAGGTTCTTTGAACGGAATTACTCTTATGGTTCTGTGACCATTTCATGATTTACAGTTTTATTGGAAAGCTTCGATCCACTAGTGCTATAGGTGTTTTCTTGTAAAAAGAGGTGATTTCCTGTAAAAATATATGGCTATGTTAATTCAAGAGATACCGTATTCACTCTGCGTGCCAAGAGTTTGAATAAAGGTATGAGTTGAATTATGAGTAAAAGAGGGTTTGCTGCACTGAGAGACCTTATGCATATAAAGGTATGCTTGAAGAGCAGCGAAATCAAGAAATTTATGTTTTTATTTACCTTATCAATGCACTTGAGGACAGGAATCAAGTTAAGATGCATCTACAAAATACAGTGTCTTACAGCTTTATGCATTATAATGGCATGTTCTCTGCTTTTCAGTAGACAAAGAAAAACAGAGAACATGTTTAGATTAATATTGCTTTATCTCAAACATAAAAAGCCATGAAGAGAGACAAAACCTTCCCCCATTTTGTTTTTTTAACAAATTTCAGAAGGAAAAGCATACGGCTGCCTCATTCCATCATTACAAACTAAGGTAAACTTGTACAAGCAGGAGTGTCTACTAAACTCAGCTCTTGTACCAATAACAGAACGAAAAGACAAGATTCCTTAAAAGAGGATATACAGAGAGACCAAATTGATGTCTGTATTCGCTTGAGAGACGTCAATTTATAACCCATAACTCCCTGCACTTCCAATTCCTCGTATCTGATAGGTCTAAACTTACCACGATTTAAGAAAGATATTTATGCCCACATAATATACTCTCTCCCGTGTCTGTACTCTTATTGTTGAGCTTATTGACATGCATGGGAAGAGATTCAATACATTTACACTGGTGAATAATTGATTTGGCTGATAGCTATATATATGCTGCTCAGAAAAAAGTACTCCACACCGCAGCATCTCCCTCTCCACAGCGTTCATGCACAGACTTTATTCTTTCCACGGATTTGCAGATCCCACTGCAGCTCCAATCAAATGAAGCAACACATACATTTCCAGCCTGTGCTTTCCAATGGCAGTCTGATAAAACAATGCCCAAATAACAGAAGGGAAAATTGTTTCAGTTTCTTTCCAAATATAATTCGGCCAAAACTATTTTGTCAAGCACTAGTAAGCACTAAGAAATAATATGATTTACCTGGAGGAGTCCCACAGCACATATTGCGGTCATCTATGTGCTCAACTTCCAATCCAATAAACCACGAGCCCAATGAAACATCCTCATTTGCGTACTTATGCAATATGGGCCTGCATCATTTTGATAATGAGATGAGACTGTCTTTCACTTTGTTGTCAGCAACAAGGAAAAACAGGAAAAAGGGCAGAGCAAAATTGCAAATATACTGAAAATTTAGGCCACTTCACACTAGCGGGTAAATGAACTCAATTTGATAGAAGCAATTTTTTGTTGAATGACTGGATATCTACTAAATCCTATTAGTATTACATATATCTATTAAATCCTACTAACATTTACTAGAAAACTTTGAATCTTGTCAAATTTTGTGGTAGCTGTGGATTTATCTAAAGAAATTTCTTGAATCTAAATCCCCGTAATGATAGAAATTGTTTATTGTATGCTGTAATTTATCTAAAAGTTATTTTTGAGAAGGGAAAGTAAATTTGATACAAGTCAGGTGAACATGCTTATCTAAATATCTTTACCAGCTGATGAGAAGGCCGCACTTACAAATTTATAGATATGTATCTAGCTAGATCCTTTGAAATCGCATAAATTTGTCCAGTGGCATGTCTAAAGTATTTGTTTCCCTGTTCTCCAAACTTCCAGTGTTCCGGCTCATGATATTTGACATCTCTGTAACCATCAGCATGTTTTTCAGTTAGTCTTGATCAACCAAAATAACACATTGGAAAGAAGAATTATTTGTACAAAAAATGGAAGATATCTAATCTATTGGTTTGTATAACTTGCCTTTCTGCAAGGACAGGTCCAGACTTCATACAGCCTATGTACACTCTTGGTTTCACCCGATGTCGTGCAAGAGTGGTAGCCAATGCTCCTGAAAACAGTTTCCAAAATTAACAGTTATCAGACTGATAAAACACCTTATAAATATTTGTAGAACTCTATGCTTGTTCAGATTTAATTATTACTGGTCAGGGAGAGTCCAAAGAAATGGCCCTATCAAATGCCAAATTTGGTGCTTCAAGGCTAGGGGTAACAAGTTAGCAACAATCACTCCTCATTTAAGTATCCTTTAAAATGTTTGCCATATGCGGACAATAATTCATTGCAAATAACTTGCTGCAGGAGAGAAGCCCTTGCCATTGAAGGTTGTGTATACTTGCAAAATATGAATCTACATTATGTGACATTACTGTCCAAATCATTCCCAACAAATAATTTTGCCAGTGAGACACTGCGAAAGAAATGATTACCTAGGTTCACATGCACATCATCATCAACCTTGACATAAAAGTCAGCATCCCATTTGGCCACTGCGGTGGCAAAATAAATTTTTGTCTTTGCAGATAGTTCATGATAGCCTTCAACGTGATCCTGAACAAGACAGGTAAATTAAGTACGAATGATGCCCTGTACAATGATTGCCCTAGGGATTTAGGAACTTACAATTAACAATCTTGAACTAAACCATTTGAAATTGACAGATATTGATAAGAAATCCATACAATTGTCAAGAAATCTTTGTGCTGAGCACCTTCTGCTTCAATGGCACGATCCAAGATTCCACCAGGTGTAGCACTACATTACACGCAAAAGTCAGCTCATTCCACATAAAATTCTCAAACTTGCAGCTATTAGCATGCATTCTTTATAATTGTATTATTGATAATTCAGTATTTGCATCTTTCTTGCAAAGAGGGTAAAAATTTGAAGTAAAGCTTATTGGCCAATTATAGAGCAGGGCAGCCATTGTCTATTTACCTGCGCCCAATGACAAATCTAATTACAATTCCCTTTTCCTGCTCAAGCTGACTGAGTCTCGTCCCTGAAAAATCCATTTTTCCAACTTGTCAAAAATGGAAGGAAATAAAATATCCACAAACCCTATATCTGAAGTTCAAAAGGTGCGAACATTGTTTCAGTGCATTTTTAAAATCCAACTCTTGTACTTAGAGCAAAATTATAATATATCACAACCTCGTGGCATCCAGGTTTCTCGTACAGAGTCCCGTCGTTTTCTGCTACTGAAAGCTGTGTTGATTCCAATCACAACAAAAACCTTTGGTTTCTCACTGGAAGCTTCTCCAGAAGGGTTTTCAAGAGCAGGCAAGCCATCAAGGTTTTTATCTTGTGCAGCTCGAGAAGCAACCAACTCAAATTCTAATGAGGAAATCGTTTTGTCTAACATCCTGAAAGAGAAATTTTACTTGTTAGTGTAAGTAGTTTACCATAAAATTTGCATTGACAGAATCATGATGGTAGATTTTGAATGTTCTCTAACAAATACTTACTGAATTGTTTCATGTGTCTTAGACACTTCACCCATAATATCCCTCTCTGTAGAAAGCTTCTGAAGCATGAGCAGAAGGTAAAATACAATCAGTTCCTTTGTAAAAATTATCTGTAAGATTTCTCCATCACAAATTTTGTCATGACCAAAGTCAAATGAATCAAAGCAGAGGAAACCTACTCACCCGTTTGTGTTCACAACCATCTTGGGACAGTTGTAGTTCCTGATCTTGACGCCTTTTAATTGTTGTTGTGTGACTGTGGTCATTTGCTTCAGGAGTTCTCCACATCCTGCCCAAATATGAGATTATGGGGCATTAAGAGAGGATGACACTTGTTCCAAGACCATTCAAGGAAACATATATAACCATTAAAATGGTATGGACTTGGTTCCCCAATTAGTAACATTGGACATTCTAAAATGAATTTTGGGCACAATAAAAGCTTCAAGAAAACATAAATAGTGCCCTCATGGACAGATCAATGAGTTGTATTTTGCATTAGTTCAGTTTGTCTGGTGGATTTTGGAAATTTTGAACACTTGAAGCATTCAAAGGACTGCAATTCCTATCTGTTACTTTGAGTTTGATCTTCCTTATGTTTTTAGCAAGTACTAAATTGCTCAAGCATTGATGCGAGTTTTTATTTTTGCCCTGTTTCATGTAAAGAATGCTTCCTTTACTATTTATAATTTTATAATTCACAATATATCAAGTACTAAATTGCTTAAGCATGGATGCGAGTTTTTAGTTTTGCCCTGTTTCATGTAAAGAATGCTTCCTTTACTATTTATAATTTTATAATTCACAATATATCTACATGACCATCCCCGGTCAAGGCCTTAAATGGATTGCAAAAACAACCTCCATTAGCACTAGTAGAGACTCAACGGCATTGTTGACCTCAACATCTTAGTCCTACCTGTTGTAACAAATTCTAAGCAAAAAATATCATTGTACCAATTGGCATGAGTACAAATGCCACAGTGCCGAGTACAGTCAATACAAAAACTGACAAAAGGATCATAAAAACAAGCAATTGTCCAGCTACAAGGATCAGGCTAGTGAATAGAAGATAGCCCATGCCACTATAGTTCGGCCATGCCTATCACTTTCTTGGAAACTCAAGCTATCTTACATCCACCTCCCGCGCATCATTCTCCTACTCTAGCAGCTTCTTGGCTTCCAGGATTGCCAAGGCTAAGTAGAAAATTAGTCAATAGATAACTCAAAAGTTCAAAAAATATGAAATAATATCCCAAATTTCGTTAGGAATGAACTAACCTCGAAATTGCTCCTTAACAATGGAAGGACCAAACTTAAATTGGATATATTTTTTTAACCTCGGTTGACCCCAACATTCAGATTTTAAACTCTGATGCATAAGCAACTTTATCCCATCGTCTTTACTCCCTTGTTAGTTGCAATATCCTATCAATGGTGGCAACAGCCTCCAAATTTAGTTTTCGTTAGAGTTCGTCCATCATGAGGCTCCACACGGAGACAACCATCGAGAAGCATTGAAATTTAAAGGAATCACCTTCCTCTGCTCTTCTGCTCAATTTAAAGGAATCACCTTTGGCAAGGAAGTCACAGTTCCATTCATAGAAGGGAGTAAGTTGTTTATTGTACAAATAAAAAATCACACGAGAAACATGCTGACAACGCAAACACAAGAGACAGAGGAACAATGTAGCTGGATAGACACTTGTTAGATTGCCTTAAGTGATTGTGTCAACAATGGATAACAGGGTAAGGGATAGGCCTCAACCCACAAAGTAGCATATGGTTCATGAAACTAGTTCAGGAGGGCAACTCTAAAAGAAGAAGAATCAGAACCTTTACAATACCCTGTGTGCTCCAAAGTGCACAAAAATTTCCTCCTTGTTGATGGATAAATCAGACATGAGTTATAGCCGCCTCCGCAGAACATAGGAGGGCAAAGCTAGCCATCCTAGAGCAAATTGAAGGACAAATGGTTCATAAGATTAATTTAGGAGGGCAGCGCAAAAAGATGAAGACAGTCAAAGCCTTCACAAGATCCTTTGCATACCAGAACATGTAAAAATGCTTATGTTGTAGCTACACAAATGGAAAAACAGCTATCCTTAGTAGACTTGGGGACAAAGCCAGTCATCCTAGAATAGAAGTACGAATAAACGGTGAACTCGCTTAGAGAAGACCTCGACTTCGTCTGCTGGAAACTAATGAGGATTGAGGAGAACATAAAATTATGAGGACACCAGTGCACCAAAGTAGCCATGCCATCCACAATTCTGCCCACCAGATGAAAAGAATAATTCATCTCTTATTGGAGCAACTCCTCCCCAGTGCCACTTATAGAAGGGACTACCAAATGACTACAGCAAATTCTAGACAACAATTCTTAGCAATTTTAGCTCCCCATGCTGTACTATGAATATAGCCCTCCTGAGAAATTTTTAAAATATTCTCAATATCGTTTTGTACACCTAATACTTCGAAAGGCGTGCTAAGTCTCTGTTACAGGGCATAGGAAAAGTTGCTTGTATAGGCACCAAAGCAAAGCTATAGCTGAAACTTCCCTAACCATCTGAATCTGAATTCTGTATAACAATAATTTGCAGTCACACAAACTGGCCCTATTTTATGTACTTTCTATCCTTTTTTATGGGAACTTTAAGAACAGAAACCAAAATAAGCCGAAGAATTCTATGTCCATGCCGTTGAGAATTGTCATTAAGCGTCATTTCTTGAATGACGTTCAAGTTAAGATCGTGGAGAGAAGATTTAGGTATACATGATGCATAAAGTTGCCTGCTCACTCCGTGCTTTCTTGCACAATGCACACACGATTGAAATTCGATCAATGATTCGAACTGCTTTCTTGACAAAAATTGCCACCAACGGGAAACTCGCATGTTACCGTGCAATATTTTGCTATTGAAGCAAGGGAATATAAAAAATTGCAGGAACGAAGCCGAATCTTCAGATAAAGTAGACACTTGCAAAAGATTGCCTAGATAGATAGAGAGAGAGAGCGCACAAATGAGGCGAAAAATTTAAAGCGATTGTGGAAACCTTTCTGAATAAAGAAAACATTATCTAAATATTGCCGATAAGTCCAAAATTCTCGGAGTTACCAGCAACATTCAAAAATTTTGTAACGTAGCGTGACCGTGGTGGAAAATGTCGAAATATTGTAAAGGTTTTTAGAATTAAAGCTAACAATATTGCCGATGGAGTCCAAAATTCTCAAAGGTTCCGTTCATACTTTGCATTAAGCGAAAATCTTCAAAATAGTGCCACTGAAGCGGAAATTTCTAGTTTTTTGGGAACTTACTCTGAGTAAAACAAACATTAGCAAAATATTGCCAGTGAAGTTGAAAATTCCCGGAGTTAGCATGCAACATTAAAAAAATCGCAAAATAATACGAATGTGCTGGAGATTTGGAGATATTATGAAAGCTTTTCGAATTAAATGAAGCATTTCCAAAACATTGCGGATGGATTCCAAAAATCTCAAAGTTGCCGATCATACTTTGCTATTAAGCGGACTTATTCAGATATAGTGCTAATAGGGCGGAAAGTTTCAAGTTCATTTGAAACCTTGAAAAGATTTCCCAAAAATTTCCAATTATGTCCAGCAAATATGCAATTTCGGATGCTTCTTGCAGGACGAAGGTTTGAAGATACCAGCGACCTACAGCAAACTCCCAAACTCCCTAAATGCAACCGGAAAAAGACGAAAAGGAATGCAAATGCCAGATGACAAACCTGTCGGTGAAGAGCAAGCCCGCACAGAAACACGCAATGCAGAGGATCACAACACATTTTGATGAGACCGTTCCGGAATTATTTCTGCTCCTCATTTTGCCAGAGGGGAGAATTTTTCAAATATTCTTATTATTACTGAACAGTTATTCTTCCTTCCTGTTCCGATTTCCCCTCCTCTGCCTCTGCCTCTTCCCCTGCCCTGCTCTTAGCATTTATATTAAGAAGGTCGGAGAGGTTGGAGGAAAGAAGGCAGAACACAACGCCATGAAGGACTCTCTCAGCTCCTATTTTCTTTCCTTCCTCCTGTACTTCTTTGAATTTTATGGCGGCGATGAAAATTTAAGAATTAACACGGGTTTTTCGTTAAACAAATTTGTAACAAACGCCATTTTTAGCTGCGCCGTTGAATCATATGACGATTCCCCGACGGAAAGCGACCTTTCCCGTCATCAGCGGTGTTGACCTTAAAAGTGAATTTCCTATTTCGTTGCCGTCTTTGGACTGAGGCATTCTTTTATTTCTCCGCCGACGTGGCACTAAGACGCGAGGGCACGCCTTTCCTCGCAATCGATTAGTGCACGGCTGTTTACCTAGGTAAGTTGATAATTGTTTGAAGGCTGTCCGTTTAACGGTATTTGTTCAAATATAACGGCGTCAGGCGTGGAGTTTAACGGCGTTAAACTCAGACGTTAGAGGCCGTCTAGGTGGAGGTAGGAGAGAGAAGCTGTCAACTGCCGCCGAACGTGACCGAAAATGCCGCCCTGTAGGAAATTACGGAAGGTTAAATTTCATAATATTAAACTTCAATACTAATAGTAAATAAAGCACCATTATATAATTTTCATGATTCTGTCAATGTTGGAAGGTAACATGGTTATAAGGACAATGTAATAGTGGAAGGTAATATGATTATTGTTAATAATTTATTTATTTTTTTAAGCGAGGAAATTTATTATATTCGTTGTTAAGATGTGAATTAAATTTTTTATTATTATTTAAAAAATCATATCAATTAGTTTTAAATTATTAACTTGTTTTTTAAATTAGTTTATCTATTTTATATAGTTAGGTTTAAGGACAGATTCTTTTGTGTTATTTTAGAACCATTTAACTTTATAAAAAACTATTTGGTCATATAAAAATTTAGAATTTTCATATATCTTAAATTTTAATTGATTTTTTTTATAATTTGTTTTAATTTAAAATTGTTCGAATTTTATTCATATTTAAAGTTTTTATTTAAACTTTTCTTATATTTGTGATTACATAGAGATTGTTTGATACAAATTAATTTAACATGAATCTATTATTATTAGAGTCATTATGGAGGCGAAGGAATTGTCTCGACAGCAACAATCCGGTAAAAAAAATTTAAAAAATTTTGTAGATGTCTTTTGATGGTGGAAATGGATTGAGCACCGTCAAAAACATCTAGGGCGCTTAAAATTATGAATTTTGATCAGACTGTTAGGATTCTTAAGAAGCATAATGTTCCCTCGACCTTTAGACCCCTTAACACCATCTGTAATTCCCTCCATTTTGTGAAGGATCCTATCAACCCTAAGGACATGAAGGGTGTCTATATTATTTCTTGTTCCTGTAGGACCCCCTACATTGGTGAGACTGGGCACTCTATTAATCAAAGGATTAATGAGCACGCAGCAGACCTAAAACATACGAGAACCAAGTCTTCCGCACTAGCGAAGCATGCTGAGAAGACTAAACATCATGTTTGTATTGAAGAAGCCCAGGTCATTGCTAAAGTTGCACAGTTTCATCACCAAAAATTTAGGGAAGCATTGAAATTGAAAAAAGGCCAAGCAATCTCAATAGAGATGACAGTTGGAAAATCAGTAGTTGTTGGATCCCTACCCTCTCTTCCTAGTCGTTTCTTCCCCTACCTTCCCTCCTCCATTAATGACTTGATCTAATTTTTTATTTTTTTAGTGAAGCTTCTAACTAACCTGTTTTCTTTTTTTCTCATTAATTCTTATTTGAGGTTGTGCTTCCTCTTTTGGAAATCTACCTCTTGTTCTTTTCTTTATATTTAAGAGATAGTCCTTGTTATGACTAACTAAATGGGTTAACATTAGCTATGATAAAATAATGATTTTAATTTAATAGTAAGTTTAAGTTCCCTTTAGATAGCTTAACTAATAAAATTTTATATTAATAAGTTACCCAAACTTTAATAATAAGAATAATACTATAGTAATAACAATAATAATATTTAATGTTATTAAAATCCATAACATTACTAAATGTTACTATCCCTAGATCTTTTAATATATGTTACATGTTACTTTTTATTATAGTCCCAGTTTTATTATTTTTAAATCAAATTTGATTAACATTTTACTTAACCAAACAAAAATATTAAAGTAATATTCATATTTAACTTTAATGACAAATGTTATAAAAATATATTAATATTAAACACCAATACATATATTAACTATTCTAATAATATTATTTAACTAAATAATTTGACTAGTCAAATCTAGTCGTTTCATGGTAGATTATAGTTGTTTGTCTAGTCTACTCTAATATAGTTGTTTTCCAGTTAAACCTAGCCATTGGAAGTTCTTCTATCCCTATTTAACATGTAGCCATGATCTGATTTTTCAACTTGTCCTATTTAACATGTAGCCATGATCTGATTTTTCAACTTGTCGTGACGATGAACCACACTAGTTGGTTCGAAACGCGTCGACAAAATTCTTCTGATGTGATTTTTCCGAACATATTTCTATCATACAAATTTTGACAACTTTTACTTGGATTTACAAAAATCCTGCCATATTTTTTTCAAAATATAACCGGAATTTCCATAACTTTCAGAGCAAAAAAAACATAATTTTTAGATTACAACATTATCATTTGAACCACTAAGTTGGTACTAATGACTTATATCTTTTGTGTTTCTTTCTATTAAACTTAAAATACAATTTTAATACAATTTTAATTCTCTTTGTTAATAAGAAGAATTAACAAAGTATTAAATTAAGGTAGGTCAATTTAACTACTAAAACTTAAAAGAGAAAAATAAAGAATGTGTTTCCATTATTTTGGAGGGCATCCCAGGTCGACTTATCTACTCAGTATTCTTCATTCATACAATTTGAACTAAATTAATAAAATACCCAAAAATATTGGTGACAATTAATTGAATTAATCTCTTAAATTGAAATCAAAATAAATCTATCTAAACATTGAATCTATTAAATATTAAAAGAGATAAAAAAAAAAATGATCTACATTCATATCTATGTGTTTCTAAAAAGAAAATATAGTTAACTAAATGACATGTTGTTGCTCATCTCCATTCTCTCAACGACATAAATCCCAAAATCATTTAGCTCTTCTTTAGACAAAAGCTCACTTGAAGTGTTAACGCTTGAGAGTGTAACTATCTCAAAGCTTGTTCATAGCTTAATAAGGGGTTGTTTAATTTTGTAATAGATTTTTTTTGAATGAATAGATTTTGGTGATAAAAAATCCAAGTTTTTATAAAAAAAAATTCTTAATCAAATTTTTGATAATTAAAGTTGATTTAGAATTGGAAAATATCTAAGAATATTGTTCCAACGTACATGACTCTGAGATCATAATAGAACTCTCCTCATATCTAAAAGCTATACCAAATTCTTCCTAAGTGAAAAGAGTTATTTTGTTACAAGCTTATATTATTCCAGTAATAACAATATTATTGTAAAATGTATCTCAATAGGCTTCCACCCTTATACAACATGATATCCACTATTTCAACATGAGTATTTAGAATATATGGTTTTAAATTGAGTTGTATTTGATTAATCATAAACATTTTAATACATATTTAAGATACATGTAAATGTAGAAGTGTATGTATGTTAATATCTCTTCAAGGAGGGTGCCTAGGCCTGGCATCCCCCTTACCTTGATATGATGTTAGCTTACATGAAAGGAGGTTACAACTCTCATTATACTTGGCACACTGCATGTTCTCTTGTCACTTCATCAATCATGGCACAAAGTTGGCACAAGGTTAAATATCATTTGAATATTGTAGGCTGCATATAGAAGTACAAGAGGACTTAGCGGGAGAATTCTATCACATTAGCAATGCTAGAGGGAAGATTTTGAGAGTGTAGATTACAAGTTGACCATTCTAGGTAGGAGATTAGCCAACATCTCCTTCTCCTCATACGAGGGTAGGGACCAACCAGCATGGATGTCTGGAGACTCTACCCAATAGTTGTTATTGGTTTTTTGCTTGCAACATTAGTAGTCTTTTTGTCTTCTTATGTCGATGTATGTCAAGGTTATGTCTGGAGACTCTACCCAATAGTTGTTATGACTCATTGGGTTTTTGCTTGCAACATTAGTAGTCTTTTTGTCTTCTCATGTCGATGTATGTCAAGGTTTGGCACAACGAGTCTGCTTTTATAAGTTTCTATTTACAAGGTACTCTAGTTAGATGAGGTCTTGACAATCTTAAACTTATATTACTAGTGTGGATTCCCTTATGTTTCTATTTACAAGATACTCTACTTAGATGAGGTCTTGACGATCTTAAACTTATATTACTAGTGTGGTTTCCCTTTGGGCAAACTATTGCAGAAAATTTTTGGTCTATGTAATCATCTTTTGATATAATGCGAAGTGTTTAACTTTCAAAAGAAAAAGGAAAAATGTAAGTTAATATTTGGAATTTTTTTTGTTAAGCTTGGCAAAACTCTCTCATTTTCGATTTTACATGTCCACTATTCACCCTCTCTCATTTTCGATTTTACATGTCCACTATTCACCCCGCAACATGGGAGGGTAGTACAAGATTCGAACCCAAGATCTTTGGTTCGGTGAAACCTCATTCCATGACCATTACCACTCAAGCTACCCCAAGTGAACATGATTTTTATTTAGATTTAAAATTATGAATATTATATATTGACAAAGTTTAAATCTTCTTTTTTGCCATTTCTCTTTTTTTATTTGGTGAACATTAAGCTTTTTTTATTTGATGAGCATTAACTTTTATTATTTA
>APFE031135515.1:49755-64425 GCA_000404065.3 Pinus taeda
AATGTTTAGAATATGCTTACACATTTTTTATTGTTTTAAATATTAGATAGATTCGATGTAAACAAATTTAATAAAGAAATTCTAAATATTGAAATCGTGAAAATATTTTTAATTAATTTTGTTTTTTAAAATTTTTGTTTTCCACTTTATTTTATTAAATATTTTTAAAATATATATTTAAATAAATTATTTCAATTTTAATTAGTTGGATGTATTTTATTGTGGGTGGGTGAGAAAGAATCATTATAATCTTTTGTATCCACATTCAATTTTCTACCAATATTAGATTTATATTAAATATATTATCGTAATGGTTTCTAATTTTCTTATTATAAGGCATTAAATCTTGAAGAATATTTGAAGAATATCTTTCAATTAAATGTTGAAATATGAAATATCATGAAAGAGAGAAAAACAAATAAAAGAAAAGATAAATTTGATTAATTATGAATTTGAAAAAATTTAAACTAAAACATTTAGTTTAATTAAGAGATGAAATGGTCATTTTCCCGACAATGTTGTTGTTCAATTTATTCAAAATCTTGTAAAGAGTTTTAAAAATCCTAAGTTTAAGGTGTTTAATTTGCAAAGATCAAGTGTTTAGGGATTTTTTTGGAGTGTTGAATTCATTTATGGATTCAAAAGTGTATTTTAAATAACAAGAAATCACAAACTCACTATAAATTGTATAGATGATTCCAGCTAAAAAGTCATTATGTCTATTAGTTAGACTAAACCACACCAAAATACCAACTTATTAAGGATAACACTTTTAATACTATCATTTTTATTAATTAAAGAGAATGCCTTTTTTTGTTATGTTATGTGAGCCTTGAGTTCACTGACACACCTAACGTGTGGCTTGAGTAGCCATGGCCCATGACCGAGAGTCATCTAAGCAGTCAAAATCATTGGGGATTGCATCTGGGCCACACTAACCCTTAGAATTTGGAACTAATAACTTTTTCCACTTAATAAAACATCCTATTACCATCTATTCTATACTCGAGAATAATTTTAATATATCATATTATTGAATTATAAATTTACCATAAAATAATTTTTAAATATATAATAAATAAAACTATAATAATCATCATTTAATTATAATAATTTAATTCATTATTTTTAATCTTAAAAAACCGTATAAAAATATAAAAATAACAATATTTTTTAATAGGAACCTTATTTCGCGTTATAAGACTTGATTGCTAAGTTATACCAACGTGAAGATGGGAAGAGGGCCAGATTTAGTGAATCCGTGTGAACGTAGTTTCCATAATTCCTGGAAAGAAGATTTTTTCAATCAATGAGACTCTGAAGTCAAGCGGTAGATTGCTTGAGGTTATCGTAATTATAATAAATTAAAGATTTTCAATTAATAAATTCAAATTTCAATTAAAGTTTGATTAGCTTAATTTAATTTCTATATCTTAAGGAAGATTTTCAACATTTTTATAATTTAAATTTGATTTTTTATTCCTCAAAGTTTGATTTTAATATATTAATTATGTTAATGTTGATTGATGGACTAACTTTCAAGCATTTTCTTTGTAGCCACGTTTAT
Organism: Pinus taeda; assembly: GCA_000404065.3. Lineage (NCBI taxonomy): Eukaryota > Viridiplantae > Streptophyta > Pinopsida > Pinales > Pinaceae > Pinus > Pinus taeda. Next base: position 51,323 of record APFE031135515.1, read on the forward strand.
TTCAATTTAATTAAATTATTAAGTGGATTCTCAACAAGCTTCTTAGACAAATTTCTAACACATTTTTTTAAGCAAAGGTTGCTATTCCAACACATCTCCTCATAGGGTTTTTATTTTCAACGCACTTGGTTGGACTAAGGGTTTGCGTGGCTGCGTGATGCAGCGAAGATTGAGGGAACGTTGAGATGGAGTCTTAAGTGTTTAAGCCTTGGTACACTGCTACTACTTTGCTGATGTGGACATCATGCTCCATGTCAACAAAACTTTTTATCTTACAGAAATTTAAGGCACCCTCACCCTATCTATAAGGAGGAAGCAATGGTTGGTACGTTACTTAGTATGGTTGTGATTGATTATATCATTTGAGTGAATCTAGCAGCTTCTGTAACTTGATTTATTTCTTAAATATCATTATTTTGAATAATAATAAGATTGAATTCATATAGATTATATATATATGAGTTTATATTGATTATATCTAGTCTCTGGAAGTTAAAATTTTTATTTTATTTTATTTTATTTTAAGGTTTTGATAGATTGAAAAAAATTATATTTAACAGTTGTGATAAGTTAAAACTTTTACATTTAAATTCCTTGTTTTATATTAGGTAGATTCCTATTGGTTGAAGGAAAAATAATGATATTATTAAAGGTGGAATATTTCTTTTTTAATATTTATGAACAAAATATTTAATAATAATTTTTTATAAAAATACTGTATTAAAATTCTTGATTTTTGAGAATGATGAAGAACTCTATTAAGAATCAATTTATGGTCTATGGGATTTTAAGAAGGTAATAAAATAATCGAAATTATTTAACATATTATTTCTATGCTTGAAGAGAAGTACGAGAAGCATTCTCAAATCACCATAGTTTTGTTGTCTTAATGGGTCGAGAAGGTTGGTAGTGCCACAGATAGTTTGAAAATTAGAATGACAAACTTTTTCTTCCCATGGCGTTTTTGGAGTAGACCAACGCTGAGTTATGAAGCTCATGAGAATTAGCTCTTATCTTAACAATGTTCATTATTTTCTTAACACTAGTCAAGATAGATAAATAATTATGGTTTTCAAGATTAGGGTCGATCACCTCCTTATAATATCTTAGTTTTGTTTTCTTTTCTCTCTCTTTCTTTATCGCTCCATAGTTTCTCCTTAAATTTGGAAGTAATAATGTTTTTAGTATTATCCTTATTCTACAAGATGACCTCTTCCTTTATCCCCAAATGTCTAGCCAAGATTGGGCATCCTTATGCCATCCTCGCTTGAGCCAAAGGTGGGGGTTTTGGTTAGAGTTAGAAGCAATTTTTAGAAACCTATTGGCTCCCATGTTGTATAACTTCTTCCTATACATGATATACTTGGCCATAGCCATGTTTTCAATAGGGAAAAGTTAGCTTCAATGAGGAGAATATATATATTTAGAACATGTGAAGTACCTATGATTCATGAAGTCGGTTTGTAAGAGTTCATTGTGTTAGTAATCTTACTAAATAATCTGGTTAAATAATCAATGAAGTAAATATATGGAATCTTGGTAAGTGATTTTATAAAATCAAAATTTTGTTTAATATGTAAAAATACAGTTGCAAACATGTTTGAAACTCCAAGGCACATTTATCTTCGTATCAATGTTGACATTAATGGAAAAAATCATCAAATGTTTTGAGGCAATCTGACTCCTATCAAGCTTGTTCCTTGATTAAAATTATGAAAAGAAAGGGCCTCAAGATCTGGCAACGTTTCCTTTTTTGGTCATAAATCCTCTAGGATTCCTCTCGATGTCTCGTCTGCATTAACATGTGGCATGCTATATAACCATATCTGGTACAGGGAATTTAGGTTATTTAATTCAGTTCAGGTGGAATTTGTGGTAGATCTACTCGGTCTCAAAGTTTTCTTCATTGAGCAGAGGGATGTCTTCAATTCTTCCCTTTTGTAGCATTCATCAATCGTTGATTATCTATACTTCTAAGGATTCAGACACGACCTTAGAAATCTCGTTTCAGTTGACTCATGGTAGGGTCTCAGACATGCTTGTTTAACAAACTATTCATCTTCTCATATTTTCAAAGTTCAGTTAACCTCTATCGGTTTTGGAGTGTGGAGAAATTTTATTAGTGTGTTATTCGGTTGGGTGCAGAGGTTCCTCTTAATGATGGTGGATCCTTTGTCAATTCCAAATAATGTTAATGCTAGCATGTTGTTTGACAACATTTTGGAAGCGATTGAAGCGCTCCTAGTTTCTATTTAGCAGTTGGAGGACATAGTTGAGAGGCAAAGGCTTTCCTTTTAGCTCTTTTTTGAAGCCAAGCTTCTCAACCTTCACTATGATTTGGAGAAAATGATGAATGGTCTGCGTGAGGAGGTTAATTTGTTTCCATTTCGTTTGGTTAGGTACTAAAAAAGTAGGTGGCCTCCCTCTAGTCAAATAGAATAATGTGGCCTTGCCAAAAAAGATTGGAGGGTTGGGGATAAAAAATATTTCTACTTTAGCAAAGCTTTAGCTACACATAGCCTAAGGTGAATGACACAAAACTTCTCTCTTTTGGGAAAAATCATGAAATCAAAATACCTCCCCATGATGTATTTTGAGGAATGGTTCCTTTACCCTCAAAATTCACGCAAAGGATCAAACATTTGGAAAGAACTTATCTTTTCATTACCCTTAATCACATCCTAGATTGCATTGTGTAATGGGAATGTCTCGAAAGTGAAGATTGGTGAAGACCCATGGCTAGGGCCATAACTGACTTTTGTTTATTTCCTCCCCTCCTAAACCAATTGCATAAGGTGGGGCTCTATTATCTAGCATATGAAAAATCACAAACACCATACCTATGGGATTGTGCATAATGGAATTCCTTTAATAATATCATACTCTCAAGACAATAAGCCAATGAATGGAACCAATAGGTTGGCTTACTCCAAACAAATTTCATCATATTAAGATAGGAGCTTATAGTTGATCTAATATGGACAAAGGACCAATAAAAATGGACAATATACAACCAAAATTGGATACACGGCTTATGTTGAATCCTTCCATGCAACGAAACAAAGATGGTTGTAGAGCACCATTTGGGAGATACATGCCCCAATTAAAAGAAAAAAATTTCTCTAGTTATCCATGAACAACAAACTCCTAACTTGAGATAACATGTTAAAATGAGTTTGGAAAGGGCCCAATATATGCACCTTCTTTAAAGTTACTGAAGAAATTGTCTCACACATTTTCATGTGTTTTCTATATACAATGCAGGTTTGTAGAAAGGTAGCTTCCAAACTGGGTATTTATACTTCCTGGTCTCAAGCCTATCTAGTAGCCTTTTACAATTTTTGGAAGGAAGACTAATCTATAGCCTCCTTTGAATGTTTTCTATGCATTCTCATATATGTCATATGGTGGGCTAAAAATTGTTGTATTTTCAATCCCCATGATATTCCATTTGAAGTCACTTCATGTATGATTATCAAGCTTTCGTGGAATTTAAGATTGACCAAAATAGAAAAAAAAAATGGTCCCCAATCATGCCTTCACTGGATGGAGGTGCTCCTTAGGGATTTTTTGAAGGGGCATCCCAAGGCCATCCTTTGACATGTCGTATTTGTGTCATTTTACATCTCAATTAGTATCAATACATATGGGTCTTATATTCTCTTAGATGTGGCACAAAAAACAAAGTGAAATTTATCACTCTTAGCACTCTCCTATCCATTGCTTCACTCAAAAATATGAAAAAGCTCCATCTCCTAGGAGATTCTAAACTTTTTATTGGTTGGGCCAATAAAAATGTTGTTGTTGATGATATATGTTTTCAATATCTTCTTCTTAACATATAGGAAGCCTTGAACTCCATTGAATGGAATTCCTTTACACACATCCACATGGAAATTAAGTCATCAAAAAAATACCCTCTCCAAAGAGGCACTAGAACTCCAATTGTGCACCATGTCCATTACTAAATCTAATGAGGGGGTGGAATGAGACTCCATGGAATTTCATTTCAAGCTTAGATTTGCTTTCATTAAATAGTTCAATTATCAATACTTATGCTAAAGGTTTATGTCCCATTTTTTGCTATTGAATAATGGCTACAATTTTTTATTTAAGGGACTAACAATAATTTGGACTGATTTCTTTTCATATATATACAGATGATGATGTATCAAAAGTGTAACAACATTAACATAGTTGTATTATCTATCTCATCATATGTATGTTTGTTTGTGTCACCAACCGATAAGATGGCAACTATACATGATTAGATCTGTCTTGAACAACAACATGTATATTCAAATATTTTGAATATAAAGGTTTTCTCTTATGCACACACACACACACACACACACACATATTGAATAATAAATCTTAAAACCCATTTGTATATATACATAAATCACTTTAATTAGATCTAGTGGATGACATGGTAGGGCTAGATGGCTTTGGTGAAAACTTGAAACCAACCTCAAGGTGACACATGGTCCTAGGGTGTCACGTCATATACCACATATTGGTAGTATCATTCATGTTGATGTGGCACTAAGAATATAATCTTCAAAAGACTCTGCCTTGGTGATCTAGAACCAAAATTTGATGAAATTTACACTATCAAAAAGCTCTTGATGAGGAGAAGATAATGGTGGCTCCATAAATGGTGTTTGAGTTGAGTGATAAATAAGAAATTTCATCAACCCCATCTCCTGAAGGAAACCTAAGAGGTTGGGTGTGTTATAGAGTGGTATCAGAGTTGTGGTTCAACATGAGTCCTAGATGGGTTAGGAAATACACAATAGAGATAAAATTGCATAATAGAGTCCCTTATGATTATGTGATTCATAAACTATTGTGTATATTCCACTGGCCAATTTGTGACAAAAAATATGCGAAAATTATACTTAAAATATGAAATCTTTACTATGAGGGTTATTTGTTTAGAATTATGGGTTTATCAAGTTTTTGTTTTCATGCATGCAATATATAAAATGTGGAAAATAAAGTATAGAAAAAAAGAAAATAACTCACAACCGTAATAACATAGAATACAATCTAGGAAACCCTTTCAAGAGAAAACCCAATAGGAAGGTGAGGTTTATCTTCTCTCACTCTATCTGAAGGGAAATGGATGCAAGTACAAAGGAGTCATACCTATGGCCCATGGGCTACTGCAATACACAAACCCACTATGTTCTGTGTGTGTGTGTGTGTGTGTGTGTGTGTGTGTGTGTGTGTGTGTGTGTGTGTGTGTGTGTTGCGCGCGCGCGTGTGTGTGTGTGTGTGTGTGTGTGTGTGTGTGTGTGTGTGTGTGTGTGTGTGTGAGGGAGAGAGAGAGAGAGAGAGAGAGGGAGAGAGAGAGCTACTATTTATCTATGGAGAAAAATGCACTCAAATAAAATGGAACCCCTTTTCCTCCTAATGGTTTGGTTATAACACAACTTGATAGCTTATTAGTGGTTAAGTTGGACTCCTTCAATTCTTCACTAGAGTTACAATATTAACTCTTATAGATTATTCTTCATCATGATCATGTGGATATCCCATTTATCATGAATAATGGGTGTTGACATGGCATCCTCTCAAATCATGGAGGTCAAAATAGGAAGTTCAACTTCCCAGCAGCATAACGTTTACATGTGGAATTTGTTTGAGGTATTTATTATGTTGTTGGAAATGTATTTAATAGTAGAATATAATTAGGGGTGTTGTACATAAGCAACAAATTTTTAGCCCCAAAAAATCATATTTTATGCCTCAAACTACTTTTGTAATGTTTCATACCCCAATTGGCCAAACTAGGACTTGCCCATAAAAATGGTCATATGAGTTGATTACTCTATTTTTTTCACTCTAAAAGAATCAAAATGGATGAAAAATTATGTAATTATCAAATCCAGATCACACCTCCCCATTTTGGGAGACTTTTTGTCCCCAAAATATCTTACTGAATGAAGTGAGGTTTTTTTTCTCTACCTTCTCTCGAGTGTACCATTTAACCTTGCTTGGAAGTTTTCCTTTCAACCCAATATACCAAAGGGCATGTTTCCCATACCTTGTAGTCCTAGACCTCTTCTATAAAATTGTATTATTTTTCAACTCTGCCTAAGAATTTGGTGCTCCTCTACAAAAAGTAGGACATGTTCCTCTTCCTCATCAAACATGGAATTCATATTTTCCACATTTACCATCTAGTAAATATGCATGTATGGGGATAGATTAATTCTATAGACATTATCTTCCACCCTTTCCAATATCTCAAAGGGACCATATTATAGAGCCTTGATTTCTTACTAGGATCTTGTAGCCTCTCCTTATTAAATTGTAACCATGCTCTATCTCCCAGCTTAAATGACTTCTCTTTTATGTTTTGATCATGCTTAGCCTTGTAATTTTAAGCTATGAACTCTTTAGTGTCTCCTATACTATTGCATATGGATATTCTTAATATTCTCGATGAATTTCTCTACCCTTAAGGAATCCTCTATGAGATCCTCCCTCACTTCTCCTTGTTACCCATATGCAATATAGAAAGGTGAAGGAAACAAATATGCAAAACATGTTTTAAATTGAGACATACCAGTAGAAGGTTGGTCCACTCTATAAGTGTTGTTTATATACTAGATTTTCATCCCAAGTATTCAAATGCTTCTAATTGCAACCCCTCAAAAGCTACACCAAAGTCATGTTGACTACTTTTATTTTATGATCCATCTGTGGATGGAATGTTGTAGACCTATTCAACTTTTTGTCTATATTCTTCCACAATGTAGTCCAAAATGCACTGAGAAAATTAATTTCCTTGTTTGAAATGATGCTCCTTGGTATCCCAAAGTGCACCCAAATCTATCCATTTTTTTTTATTTTTTTTTTTGCTTCTTGCACATTAATGCTCTTTTTACATGGCATCAGAATACACAACTTATTGAACTTGTCAACTACCATGAACAGTTAGTCATGTCCCTTCCTGGTTTTTGGTGTACCTCCCACAAAGTCCATGGAAATGTTTCCCCAAGGACAAGTGGGTATAGATAAGGGATGGTGTTACTAGGCTTGTTGGTACAACAAAACACACATCCTCTTATGAACCTAACTACATTCTCTTGCATCTTGAACAAGTACGCATACCTCTCCAAGTTGGCCATTGCATTCCCTACACCAAAGTGTCATGCATTATTACAGATGTGAGCCTCTCTATTCAACTACAATTTCTCACTCTTATGAAAACATAACTTTTCCAATGTGTAGTGTCCACATTCTAGAGATGGTAGTCAAATGTGTTGTCACCATCATGCACATGATTATGGATTTACAACCACTGAAACACCTCCTTGAAGTCCTCATCCTCTGTATATGCCTCTTTGTATGCACCATGGTTAAAAGGTTCCATGTGCATCAAAGTTCCCAAAGCTATGATATTTAATTTGGATGACCTTGAAAGCACGTCGGCTAACTTATTTGTGTTTCCATTCTTGTAATTGATCACTAAATGATATTGTTGTAAAATCCCCATCCACTTGTAATGCTTGGTATGTTGTAACTTACTCTAGGTATGCAGGTACTATAGTGGCTGGTGATCTATGTGGATTATTGTGTCCTTTACCATCAGATAGATTTTCCATTTTTTCATAGCTTTCACCAGGGCATGTTGGGCTCCCACTTTAATGCCTTATTTGAATTTTTACCACTTATGCTTATAATCATGTATTACTCATGTTATCTTACATTGTTATGCCCTTGAATCCAAAATCCTTTGACATGCATATTGAGGTAAAAGTTGTTTATTTTCATTAATTCTCAAGTTTCTAATTAATTAAATGAATTTTAAGTTGATTTTGCTAACAATAAATTGTTTAGCTAGTTACTATACAAGTAGTTCACTTATGGTACCCGAACGTGTTTAGCATATTTGCACCCTTCTAGAAGAAATCGCACCATGTGGGTTTTGAAGGTTTTTTCAAAATAATTCTATGATACTTAGATCACACCCAAATCACACATGTGAAGCTCCAATGCTAAAACAACATTACAGGTCAAAGTTTTTAGACAATCAAATTTGGGCACGATTTTCAAGATGACGAGGGATAATAAAAAAATTGCAAAACATGATTTTTGTTCCAAGTATGGAAAATTGAGTTTTAGAAGTTTTGTTTTCAAAAATACTAAATAGTTTGATAGATATCCTTGGTTTGTTAATGCCAATCTGCCCATAATGCACAATTTCACCTAGAATCAAAACTAGTGTCCAAATTTGAGGAAATTGTCATTTCAAATGTTAATGCAACAAGAGGAGCAAATATCAACCATTTGAAAAGTATGGAAATTATTTGTTATGATGTACTAGAATTATGGGAAGCAAATGACCCTATTTTACCTCGGGTGTTATCATTTGTTTTCTTGATTGTATTCTACAATTAGGAAAATCTGAGATTCGAGGCATTGGTTTTGATCCACCTTAATGCTCCTCTTGTACAAATATCCAAATGTATAATAGAGCTAGGTTGTTTATTATTCATTCTATAATAGGTTTAGGAAATGGTAGTCAAGTAGGAGATTTATTGCGGCAACAATCTTGTGTGCTACCTTCTTATAAATAGAGTTGATATTTCATTAATGGATGTTGCTTGTTCCATAAATTTTGGTGCATCACTTCAGCCTGATTTGATCATACTTGGAAGTGTTAGTTAGGTTGGGAAGGGCCCCTTAATCCTGGTAATGATTGGCCTATTTTTTTTGTTAGTTTAGTTCAGGTATTTATATTGTCTTTTATGTCTTTACATTGCTTTATGTTCTAGTGCTTTGCCTTTAATTTCAACATTTGATTATGAGAAACTAATCATCAAATCTAGAATCCTTCATTTCTTCAAATCCAACATGCTATTGAATGAATGAATAATACCTTGTAGAGTCACATATTTCATTCTAGGGTTGTGCCAAGGGATTTAAGAAATGGGCTGGAAAACAATCTTTAATTTTAGTGTGTTTTTATCAACATTTAGTCTTTTTTATGAACATGTTAATTAATTTTTAATTTCTAGCTATGGTTGTAGGCATTACGCTAAGGTAGATTAAGGATTTAATCCTAATTTCCTTGTGCTTTCATCTATAATTTTATGAGTCAAGTTTGATAATTTAATGTCAGAAATATAAACATATTTTTTTCCTAATAGGGCATAGAGCTCCTTGTTGTAGGTAGACTAGTTAAGAACCACACTATGAAATACTTAATAATGGTAGCATACATGTGTTTCTCTATGCATAAGACTACTCCCATAACATACCCACTCACATCTTTCTCCACTTCAAAGGGTTGTTGCAAGTTTAATATTGTTAGAACCAATGCTTGACTAATTTTCTACTTTAACTCCGTAAAGGCCATCTGCTTACCCATTTCCATTGGAAGCTCTTGTCACTCGCTATTATGGCATGAAGTAGTGATACTACCACTAAAAAATAGGCTATGAATTTCCTTAGGTACTTTGTTTCCCCATAGAAACCCCTAACCTCAGAAACATTGGTAGGCACCAACCACCTAATGATGGCCTCCATCTTTGTAAGATCTATATTCAACTCTTGTCCACCTATTTCATATCCTAAATACACTAAATACTATTGTGAAAAATCATACTTCTTGAGATTTTCCATCAGCGCGTGCTTATTCAATATCTCTAACACTCGTATCAATCATGATATGTACTCCTACCAGGTATCACTATATATCAGTATAGAATAAAAATAAACAATAAAAAATGAATCTATAAAAGGTTGCAATATATCATTCGTTAACCGAATGAATATATCTGGTGCATTTCATAGGCCAAAAAACATGGCTAACAACTCATACAAACCTTGTTTGGTTTTGAAGGTAGTCTTCCAGGTATCTTCTTCTCTGACCCAAAACTAGTGATATCTTGACTTTAAGTCTAGCTTGGTGAAGTATTCAACTTGTTGTGATTGATCCAACAGATCATCTATCATGGGAAAGGGGTAATTGTTCTTGAACATAATTTTTTTTAACAAACTATAATCAATACACATCTTCCAAATCCCATCCTTCTTTGGCACAATGATGATGGGTCACCCACATGGTGAGGTACTTGGTTGAATGATACCCTATTCCAATAGTTGTTGCAACTACTTCTTCACCTTATTTGCCTCTATAATGGACTTCTTGTACAACCCAATGTGTGGCAACAAATATTTTAGCAACAACTAGATCTCATGCTCCACTTCCCTCTTGGGTGGTAGCCCTTTAAGATCCTACAACACACCCCTATATTCCTATAGAAACTGTTTCAATTGTTGGTTTTATTCCTTATCGCACCTTGCTAAGGATGATTTAGCTCTTGTGGACTCTTTTGTAGATTGATTTTCTCTTAAAAACAACAAAACATGCTTCTTGTTATAACTAATCAACATTTTGGCTTGGTTGTGTTTGGGTAAACAAATTATTTCATACATGACGAACACCTTCAATAACCACTCACATAACCATATCAAATATCATAATGATAATATTTTTACGTGGTTAAAACTCTTTAAGAGTGAAATAGTCCATGGCCCCAACCAACACAACCACCTGAGGAAATTTTATTAATGCAAAAGAAAATATTTGACATAAAAGAGTTCTAAGAATTGATTATCATCCATGACCCTCCATGTAGTTAAATAAAGATCATGGACCAATTGGGTCATGGATCAATAATCATTAGTGTGGAGGAGAATATGAGTCATCATATCACTCTATGTCTAAAATTATTGTTATGTTGGATTACAATGCAACTAATGCATGTTAAGAAACACACTTTTACCTAATAGACACATTAGAGCAAGTTGAAATTAACTAACTCCTAAGTGTCCAAATACCCTAGAATCCCCCCTTAATAAAAAATTGGGATATGATTGAAGGATTTCCAAAGGTGACACAATAGGAGAAGGAAGAAGGCATTAGATTATATCACCCCTTAAGGACAACTTTCTAAAATCCTAACATAGGTCAAAGTTTAGAAAACTTTGCTTCTACAAGAGACCTTGTGAAAAGGTCTACAAATTGGTCATCTGTAGGGAAAAAGTGCACTTCAAGAACTTGATCATGAATGAGTTCTATGATGAAGCGAATTTTCAACTCAGTGTGTTTGTTGCAATGATGTTAAACTAGATATTTGACGAGCTTGATTGCACTCTGATTCTCGTACCAGAGGGTGGTTAGATGTTGCTATTGGAATCCAAACTTTGAAAGGATCCATTGAAGAAATAGGACTTATTGACTTGCATTAACCACTACTCGGTACTCTACTTATGCTAAAGAAAGAGTAATATCCTACTACTTTTTACAATCCCAAGTGGCAAGTCTGGAAACAATATTGAAAAAATAACCTGTAGTAAACTTCTAATCATCAAAGTCAACATCCCAATCTGAATCAATGAAATGAACCAACAAAGAATTCCCCTATGAACTGTAATGTATCCCAAATTGAATTGTACCTCAAATATATCAAAGTATCATTTATCGTTTTCCAATGACATTCATATGGTGTTTTCATATATTAGGCAACAAGACCAGTAGCAATGGAAATATCAAGACGGGTATGAGTCAAATATAAGAGGTTACCAACTAATTGTTGGTACAAAGTGGCATCAACTTTGGACGTAGTGTGGGTAGTAGTAATTTTGACTCCAGAATGAAAGGGAGAAGGGTTTGGTTTACAATCTTCCATGTGAAATGGTGAAGAAGGTTACGTGCATATTTAGGTTGGGAAAGCTAAATTCCTTCGTTGGTTTGTAATAACAAGAGGCAAAGGAAATAATGCCAATATCTTAAGTATGTCATTTCAAACTTCTTATTAGGGCTTGACTTCACAATAAAATTTTAGATCAATACCAATGAGGATAAGGTCATCAACATAAACAACAAGGATTATGAGATGGATTCCTACTTTCCTAGTGAAGACAATGGGGTCAAAATGAAATCTATATAAATTGGTGTCAAGCAGAAAGCTATCCATTTTTGCATACCAGGCTTGAGGATCTTGTTTAAGACCATATAAATATTTCTTAAGGAAATAAACAAGGTTGGAGTCACTCTGAACTTATCTAGGAGGTTGTTCCATGTAGATTTCTTCTTGTAGATCTCCATGCAAGAAGGCTAAATTAAAATCCATCTGATGGACTTCCCATCGATGTGAGGTAGAAAGGACTATAAAAGATAGATGGAATTCATTTTGGTGACAGGGAAAAATGTTTCATTGTAGTCAATTCTTCAACTTAAGATAATATTTAGCAGCTAATCGAGCCTTATGTATGTCAACACTTCCATGTGATGCATACTTAATTATGTATACCCATTTACATCTAACAAGTTTCCTTCCTTCTAGAAGAGGTATAGGTTCCCAAATATTGTTCACCATTAAGGAAAAATATTCTTCATTCGTTGTTGTTTCCTAATCTAGATGTCCTAAAGCTTTTGAAAATGTTTCTAGATCATGAATTTTTATTGAACTTGAGCCAAGAGAGGAGCCTCACTAGAACAGTGAACAAGTACAATGTTGACATGTAGGATCGCCGGAAAGGTCACCAACTACTTCACGTTTTGAATGAACCCATTTGGGAAGTTATGGTATTTGTACAAGTTTATGTTCAATAGACTCATCTAGAGGAATGTGAGAAGGTGGATTTGGATTTTCATGCTCAGTGGCATCATTTGAAGAAGAAACGAGAATAGGAAGAGAAGGTGTCAAAAATGTTGAAGATGGATCGTAGGTTGAAGAGGGTGCAACCACCAAAGTAGGTTCACAACTAAAGATATTTTCATCAATGATCCAGGTGGATGTTGGTGGCCACCCACCTATCCCATTTGGACCCCCACAATTGTCTCTTTCAGCTTTTACAGTTTCCTAAATTGCAGCACAGTTTACTATTTTTAGCAGTTTTTCAGGTCTTGAACTTCCGGAGCCGTTTTGAGGCCCTAAACGACATTTTTTGGGAAATTTGGGGGCAACATGGGTCCATGGACCGATGTTTCCCTTCCGAAAGTGGTAGTTCTCGGATAGATCTTTCTAACGAGATATCATACGCGTCAAACGGAGATCGTATGCCAAAGTTACGAC
>APFE031135515.1:67595-88232 GCA_000404065.3 Pinus taeda
TCCGGTTGTAAGCATATTTCAGTATTTTCCATTAATGAAATGAAGTATTATTTCCGCTACATCTTTGTGTATATGGTTATCTCTGTATTTTATTGCATTCCTGTTTAAATCTGGATCAATCAAATTTAGCATATTTTCTAATGATTATTACATTGAAGTGAGGTTAAAGAAGCTTATAACCTTTTTCATCTTCAAAATATCCAAACAAAAGACACTAATCACTTTTAGGTTATAAATCTTTCCTTCTTTCATCAAGAATGTGAGCCCATGCTACGCTACCAAAGATACAGAAGTGGCTTATATCTATCTTACTTTTAGTCCATGCTTCTTTTGGTGTTATAATTCTTAAATCCTTTGTGGAAGTGTGATTTACTGTGTAAATTACACAGTTGATGGATTTCGTCCAATAATGAAGACTCAATCTCTTAGATTGAATCACATAATTAACCATTTCTTTTAATGTACGACTCTTTCTTTCAACAAAATCATTTTATTATGGTGTATATGGAAGAATATGTTGCATTTGAATTCCCTATGTAGTGTAGTAATTATGAATTTATTGTTGACATATTCACTTCCATTATTTGTTCTTAACCTTTGTAGTTGATGTCCAAATTGCTTTTCTACAAGGGCCTTATAAGCCAAGAAAGAAAGAAACCCAAGCACACCTAAAGAAGTCATTAAGGAAAGTTAAGAAGAACTTAAACTTGGAGAAGGAAGGAGAAGAAAGTGTACCACATAAATCACTATGAACAAGATACAAAGGGGTTGAGCGTGCTGAAAGGCACATTTGTCAAAAAAATTCCATTAATGTTTACCAAGAAAGCAACCTACAGAAACACCACCTCTATAAAAAACAAGAGGAGGACTAATCACTATATTTTGATTACATATTTTTTGTAGTGAGCAATAGTTTAGATGACAAAATCACTCATTCCAAAGTTTGCTCAAGTTATCACTATGAGAAATAAAAACTAAGGGAAAAGATGATGACCAAAAGCTATCAAAATTATACAATGGGGTACTATCATCAACTATTCCAGTGGAAAGGACATGATTAAGATATTTTCAATCCTTAATTATAACTTTTTGAGGTGAAAATTCTACTTTTACTTTCACTTAAATGAGAGATCTAATATATTGATATAAGGTTGCAGGAAATACTTGGAACACATAATATATCATTGAAATGACCATTATCTACTTGAACATTTCCAAAAACTACAACACTAAGAGATCTATCATCACTAAAAAATTGTTTTTTGGTGTTACAATCATTAAGAGCACAAAAAATGGCGTTATACTTATCCATATGATAGGATGCTTCATAATAATTAAGTCATTCATCAAGAGAAGAAGTAGAGGTTACATTGAAGGAGAAACTAGAAGAAAAAAGTGCATCTCCATGAGAATAAATGTTAGAAGAAGAACCGAGGCTGATGTTGTGCCTCTTCAATGTTGCTTCCAAGGCATCCATCTTTTTTAAGGAATTTGGAATGTAGATGATTGTCTTTCCGCAATAGTTGCAATGTTTGTTAGTCTTCTTACTCTTTGATTTTGGTCCTTTGTCACCATTAGGAGTAGATACTAACCAAGAAGATTTGGAACCTTTATTTTTCTTGTTCTTGTGAGGATGTTGCTTCTTTGGATGCTTGGTTTTATATTTATTTGGGCCATTAAAGCCTTGATAGATGTACTTGTAGTGCTAAACACTCCAATATGCAAGATATCGTATTTTTCTGTAATTATAGAGTCACAAAAATATTTAAGATAAGTTTTTCGATGTGCAACTCCCAAAGCTTCTCTAGTGGCATAAAATGTAGCTATAAAAACAAAGTATTAAGAACCAATCTTTGAAATAATAATATATATGCAATGGTCATCATCTAGATTAACCTAAAAGTATTTAAGAAAATGTCTAAGTGTTTTAAACTTAGATAAGTAATCTTCAATGCAAAATAAATCATTAAGACTTTAATTTATGATCTGATTTTGAACCTAATGAGATCTAATAATATTAATTTCACCAAATATCTTTTGTAACTTTTCCCAAGATTCATTCAAATCATTGGTTCCTTGAATATGAAATCGCAAATCAAGAGAAATGGACATCCTGATTAATGCATAGGCTTCATCATTCTTATTACCCCATTTGGCTTTCTTATTAGGATCAATGGGACCTTTTCTATCTCAAGGTAATTTGGTACAGACATTTACTTCTTAGTATATCTTCCATGTGTGATTTCCATGAGAAGTAGTTGGTAACGGTATGCAAGAATTCACTTGGAGTAGCCATATTAAAACATGTAGATAATATGGTTTCAAACGCTGAAATTGATTTTTTGCATAGAGGTCTCGAAAAAATAGGCCTTTAAAAAAATGACACTAAAATCAAACTTCATGTGAAATTTATGCCCTTTTAAAAAAAGATATTAACGGTAATAAAGATCCACATGAAGTGAAATTTTTTCAAAAGTAATGAAATACAGATTCAACCCCTTCATTACTTCCAACATTTTATTTATTTGTTTATTTTGTATACAATTTTCATTTATAAATAATTTCATTATAAAGTGATCCTTACTTGTTTTATAAAATTGGCCACTAAAGTATTTATTTGTAAAATGTGCATATGGGAAAAGATTTTATATTATTTATATATTATATATTAAATCTTTTCTATATGCTCACTTTTACAAATAAATTACTTTATGTAGTGGCTCACTTTTATAAAACAAGTAAGGATCACTTTTATAATGAAGTTACTTTATAAATGAAAATTGTATACAAAATAAACAAATAAATAAAATGTTGGAAGTAATAAGGGGGGTGAATTTATGTTTCATTACTTTTGACAATTTTTCACTTAGTTAGTCTTGAAACTGAGTTCACATCACATAATAAATCATACAAAAAGTATGAACATGAAGATTAAAGTGCAAATAAGAATTTGAAGAGGAAATACTTGAAAATAATATTTAATTTATTACAATCTCTTGTGAGGACACCAATCCTTGGTAAGCACCAAGTTACAAAAATTCCAAACTCCAACCTATCAAGAATATGAGAACATCAATCCTCAGTAAGCAAAAACTTATAGTAATTACAAGATTCAACCTAAAATCAACCTTCACTACACTTGAATATGGATGTCACATCAGGCTTAAACTAGATCTTGAAATAACAGAACTTAGCCCTAAAATGTGACATTAAAACAACAAAACTCGTCCCATGAAACTCGACCTTCAAAAAATAGAACTCATCCCCGAAAAAATTTCCTTAAAATCAACATTACTCATCCTTAAAAAACATACCTCAAACATAACAAAAACCCTTCTCAAGAACAATGCCAAAACCCTTCCACAAAACGCTGCTTCAACTTGGCTTCACTTCACTTCTTCTTAGTTCATGAGGTATAAATTTGAACCTACTCCTTCGCTCTCCTAAACAAAAAAATGAATTTTCAAGTCGAGTAGTTAGAAATGCTCTTTCTCTCACCTATTTATAGTGCATTTGGACATTCAGATAGGCCCAACTTGTCCATTGGCTAGGTTGACAGGTGCAACTAACAAAGTATATAGTGAATATTAAAGAATTCATTTCTCCTCAACTATGGGGAGTTAGAATACATGTCATATACCATTGGAAATGTCTCAAAATAAGATTTTCAACCATATATCTTAGCTCCCATTTGAGATATTATTATAATTGGAGTAAAAATGTCTTCAAATATAGGGTATCCAAATGGGGCCTGCTTGTACTTTGGTTGGGTCATCTTGACAAAATATTTCATATTTCCTCATTCCCATGGAATTAAAGTGAGTTCCATATATCATTAGAAATGTCTCAGAATATGTTATTTGACTATGTAATTTCCTCTTTAATTTAGATAGCATTTGACATCAATAAAAACCATTTTCAACAATCTCCCCCTTTGTTATTGATGACAATACTTTGATATTTTCTTTTTTTGATGGTTGACCCCCCTGTATGCTTTCTCTTCACACTTCTTGGAAACTACTCCCTCTGTCTACATTCTCTCCCCATTTAACATTAATATCAAAGGGTGGTCCCCCTGAGTGTATGCTTCCTTTATTGATATAAAAGAGAGATCACTCCCAACCTCTACTTGAGATATTCAAAAGTTTCTCTAGCAGAGGTTTGGTAAAGATGTCAACAATATTTTCTTTGGTGCTAGTATATTCCACCTTGACATTCTTCTCGACAACCTTTTCTTTGAGGAAATGATACTTAATTGGAATATTATTTGATCAAGTCCATGATAGGATCTTTTGAGATATTGACTACACTAGTGTTGTCACAGAAAATAACAATGGGCTGATGATGTTCCACTTTTGATGTCCTGCAAAGCTTGTTTCATCCAGAGAATTGGGTACAATAGTCTAGTGATACTACGTATTCAACTTCAGCTATAGAAAGAGAAGGTGATGATTTCTTTATACTTGACCAAGATACAAGGAAATCTCCCAAGAAAATGCACTCCCAGTGGTTCTTTTCTATCATCAATGCTACCTACCCAATCAACATCGGTGTATGCTATTAACATGAAATTTTTACTCGGGATACCAAAGGAAAAAATCAAGTGTGCCCTTTAAGTATCGAAATATCATTTTTTTCCACTTTCATATGATATTCCTTTAGTGTTGGTTGAAATCATGCAACCATTCCAATTTCCTGCATAATGTCTAGTCTCGAAGCTTTGAAGTATAGTAGACTCTCAATCATAGATCTATAAATGATTGAATTGACTTCATGAGATTTATCATCCTTGCTTAGCTTGCATCCGGTAATCATAGGGGTACTAAATGGTGCACATTCATCCATTCCGAATCTCTTGAGAATCTCCTCAAGGTATGTGGTTTGGCCAATCAATATTCCTTCGTTGGTCTGAAAATCTGGTAGTCCAAAGAAAAAGGATAATTATAAAATCATTGAAATTCTAAATTTTGTTGACATTTCCTAACAAAATCCATGACTCATTTCATCATTACTACTTCCAAAAATTATATCATTTGTATACAAGCGTAACTAGTAAGTTATCCTTTTACATCTTAATGTAGAGATTGTTGTAAGCTAGACCTCTTTTGAAGCCTTATTGTTGAAGATAGTGGTCCAACTTGACACACCAAGCTCTTGGAGATTTTTTTAATCCATAAAGAGATTACTTCAATTTGCACACATAGCCTTTATTTTTGGACAAGTCAAACCCTTTTGATTGTTCAATGTATACCTCTTCCTTTAAATCTCCATTTAGAAAGGTTGATTTAACATCCATATAATAAATGTTGAAGCCTTTCAAACGTGTAAATTCCAAGAACATTCTCATCGCTTCTCCTCTAGCAACTAGAGAAAAAGTTTCTTCAAAGTCAATTTCTTCAAATTGTGCATAGCCCTTACAAGTAAGTCTTGCCTTCTTTTTGATAACTTTCCTTCTTCACTCATCTTGTTCTTGAATACTCATTTAGTCCAAATCATGCTTTTACCTTTTGGTTCTGGAACAAGTTCCCAGGTTCCATTTTTCTTAATCTGATTGAATTCTTCTTCCATAGCATTCACCCAATCTGGTCCTTATTGGCTTCTGCAAAATCCTTTGGCTCTATTTTGGATAGCAAAGAAAATTTTCCATTTCCTCGTGTATTGGTCATTATTCTTTGGGTTTGTATCCTTGCATCAACATCTCCAATGATTTGGTTCTCTGGGTGATGTTCTTGCACAAATTTGCAAGTTGTTTAGGATGGATATTATGCTTATTCGTGTTGTTCTTCCTTTGTAGTAATCTTTTCTTTGTCCACATAAATGATATCTTCTAAATTCTCACTTATTTGTTCTACTTATTTCTCTAGGCATTCTTCATCTATTCTTACATCAATACTTTCCACAACTTTGCATAGTATTTTATTGTGGCATTTTTAAGCTTTACTTATTTTTGAGTATCCAAGGAAGATTCCCTCATCTAACCTAGAATCAATTTTTCCTAGTTTATCATCATTTGAAACATTTAACTAAATCCGACATGAATTTCCAAAGCTCATATGGTGTCTTGAAGCTATTAACTTGGAGTTGCACTCTATTCTAATGTACAATTGTTTCTCTCGAATTTTTTTTAGTAATTTTGCCTCTAACAACATGGTTCTTTTTATTTCTTACACTGCTTTGTTCTTTTGTTCTATGAATCCATTCTATTATGGAGTTCTTACAATTGAAAGTTGTCTCTTGATTCCAAACTTCTCACAAAATTCATTAAAATCATTTTAGGTAAATTCACCTCCTCTATCTAATCTTAGACATTTGATTCTTAGATCAATGAAACTAAGGCTTTAAATAATTTGAAAGTATCTATTTCTTTTGATTTTTCTCTAAGAAATGAAACCCAAATCATTCTAGTATAATCATCAATAAATAGCATAAAGTGCATTTCACCTTGCAGGGTTAGTGTTCTTATTTGTCTATGGAGATCTATATGAACAATCTCTAGTGGCCTGGTAAATGAAATGTTAAGCACTCCTTTGACTTGAATCTCACTCTTGTTTATTTCCCATGTTGGCAATATTCATAGATGGTGCTTGTTGGTTTCAATATTTTGGGAATATCTCTTACTGTTTGTGTTTTACTGATTTTTACCAAATTGTAAAAGCTCAAGTATCCTAGCCTTTTATGCCATAACTAACCCTCATATGTCTGTCCAATGTAGCATTTTTCTTCTTGAATTTCATCAAGAATATATAAATTTCCTGGAGAACCTATTTCTTTTCCCACTAATATTACCAAATTGGTCTTCCTTATTTCACAATATCTAGCATAAAAAGTGAGATCATAACCTTGATGGCACTTATGGATGGCACAAAATATTATATTTAAGTCCTTCAACATACAGAACATTTTGTGTTTTATTCCTACCATTTTCAAGGCTTATGGTACATCTTCTAGTGATTCTTGTAGATCTATGGTCTCCAAAAGACACATTTCCTCCATTCTCTTCTTTTAGAGCAATACATTTCTTTTGATCTTCGGTCATGCATCTAGAGCACTCACTATAAAAAAACCACTTAATTTGATTGTTTCTAGTAGACATAAATAATTTGCATTTTTTTGTTGGTGGTTCTTCTTATTTTCTATTCCAAAACCCTTCACTTGATATTATAGGATAGTCTCATGCCACATGTACAAAATTATTGCATCTATAACACTCTATAATATACTTGGATAATGGTGAAAATGAATTATGATTTATGCTATCATCAATATCTCTACTTATGATGTCTATGAGCTTATTTTTAGAGGTTTGATGAGAACATATTTCATAATAAATTTTCACATAAGATTTACAATCTCTTACTTGATCACCAATATTTTTGCATGAAAAATAATGACCTAGAAAAATAGTTTGATACCTAGTTGAGTATAGTTGCCTTAATGGAATGGTTCTTCTAAAGTTGATTTGCTTTGTAGAGGATCCAAATATTTTTCATTCCTTATCATTTATCATATTTTTGCCTTCATTGTGAATTGACCCCTTGAGAGCATCAACATATTTTTTTGGTGTTGAAGTGTTTCCAGACTCCTCCCGTCTCTTTTCCTTGCTCTTGATGATATTGGAGCTTATAGGTTTTTCTTCAACTTCCTTATCTGGTGACTTTGTGTTTGCATCTTCTTTGTATGAGGTCTCACCCATATAACCAAGACCGCTCTTATCACATGGTGATCCTTGATTGTTGTGAATATCATCCAGGTTTTGAGAGGTTTTCATTTTTTTGTTGAGTTAGCTAGCTCTTTCCTTAATGAGACAATTTCTACTTCAATATTTTCACATTCTTCTTCCTTTTCTTTTAGCTAATTGTTAAACACTTCTTCTGTGACTCTTTTTTCTTCCTCCTTTTTAGTATTGATGAAGATGATTTCCTTGTATACTCTCATGTTATTCCTCCCAAGGTTATCAGTTTCTTCTAATGCACTAATAAGTTTTTCTTCAAGCCTCCACTATGCCTTCAAAAATTTCTCCTTTTGCTTTTGTTGGACACCTAATCCTCTATGGGTTGGTGTGGAATGTGAACAACCACTAAAGTCCAAGAGGCTACTTGGAATATGAATCCAAGGGTCACACCAATGTACTATATATATGTATCATTATGAATAATGGATGAAAATCAATGTTTATCATTCATATTCTGCCTCCACCATGTATGTGTTTAACATGGTATCAGAGCCAGCCAATTCTGGCCCTGCTCAAGTCTGCCACTAATTTTGTGGTATTTTCTGTGAATTTCAGTCTTGCCCTTCTAAGCTACATTCTAGTTGAATTTCCTACCCAAATATGAGCCACTATTTTTAGTTATGTCAGTTCTACTCACTGCCCATAACGATCTGTTAATTTGCGATTTGTGGGTTCTTCCATTCAGATATGCAATTAGAGCCTAAATTTTCTAAGCTTATTACTGAGATGTTAGAAGTTTGTCAATTGAACTATGTGGCTTAACAAAACATTCCCTGACATCCCTATCTATGCAGCTGTCAAAAACATTACTCTCTCCACCCCTATCAGGTCTATAATGTCCAGTCTAACAATTCTACCCTAATGCTCCACTAAGCAGGAAAAACCCTCATCAGCCAATTTCCCTAGATCGAAATTGGCAATCTTTCCTCGAAATTTCCGGTTAAGCAAATGTTCTTGGCATCAAACCTTCATTCGATTCATTGGGAAGCTTATCTCTAGCGATATGGCCAAGTTCCCTTATGCATTCAAAGTATCCCATTTGCAGTGGCACTATAGATATTTGCAAGGATACCTACTCGCATCTTGCAGTCATTCTTGTCTTTTAATTTATTGAATATGGAGGCCAGTGGAATGGAGAGGGGACCATAGTGACCATAAAAGAAACACAATGGGGAGGGGACCAGATGAGAGAGGAGTTATGCTATTCAATAATTGTTCAACTTATGCAACATCAATTAGGCCGATGCATTTGGAAATATGCAATGAATCCATGGTTAGTGCATCATTGAAGGAAGCAATGTCATGTTCATTGTCTTAGACTAATTACATAGAGATACTTTGTGTATGGCGCATCTAAAGTACTTAAACTGAAAGATTCTATGTTCAATTGATCGCTCCTACAAATTGTATTTGATGCATATGGTCCTAGTTGTTGGATTGACTATATGGTGAACTATGTGGCAGGGATACTCATTAAACAATGTTCTTGAATCTTGAAGATGATGCTTGGCACACTCCATAAAGTTCGCATATGCATTGGTAAATGTTGTGCATTGAAGTTTTATGAGATATGTGCACCCTCTGTGTTGTCCTATGTTGTGTTTGAAGGTTGATCTGTGCTTATTGATTTGTTAAATGTTGATATGTTCCTTTCAATGAAGAACGCGTTTACCTTTTGTTGCTAGTCAAATTCTCAATGGGTAGAGAGAGATATTGTTACGTTGATGTTCAAGGTGCATATATCGTAGTGTTGTTGAACTCCTTCCTATCCTTTGGCACTGGTGCATGTACTAGTGTATGGGGAAGAATGTAACTTTGTGTTATATGGTAGCTCTTGGTTTTTTACTCTCGGCCTTGGCCTCTCAGTTTACAAAAAAAAACTTTGTGGTATGTATGGTTTTGTGTTGATTTGACTCTTGGCTTTGTGAAAATTTAAGCTTGGCATTGAAGTTCTTATGGACAACCAATTGAAGGTCGCGAAGAGAAATAACATATAATGGATTTAAGAAAAAAGGCCATGGAATATATATAATGGTTCATGCCTGAGTGAAATTATGAAAGAATTGTTTTTTGAGCACATATGTGATGGCATATAAAATTCTTTAAACTCCGTATTTTATACCATATGTTATATGGTATAAAATTATAACACTGTAGAAAAGCATTGAAACATTATGTTGGTATGTACTTTAGGGTGTTGAGGACTCCCATTTGGCATTACTAAAGATTGTTACGACCATTTCATTTCTTCTACATTGATTAAAGCAGCCACCTGGTGTTAGCTGGCCTATCCTGATATGTCATATGAGTGTAAGCCATTGAATTGAAGGTTTATATGTGTGATATATCAATATATCTATATTGCAATAAGTTGGGATTTGTCTAGTCTTGTTAGACTACCAAGTCTTTATTTTTTCGCAGAAAATGTACACACTTGATGGAGTATTAAAGTTATTAAATACTTTAATACACTCCACTAGTCATGGTACAGTGAAAATCAACAATGACACTCTCTCTGACATTGTGACCTACCTACAAAATGCACAAGAAAACATTGATTTTTTGTGGTTGGAGTCTCAGTTCCAGTGAGATGAGCGTCAACAGATTTGTCATTCTAAATTGTTTTCTGCTCAAAACAATCCTTTGTTCAAGTTTAAAACAAACACTCATAAACAACCTGCAAGTGATGAAACTAGTAAGGTTGAGGTTGACTCCCATCATGTGCCCATTCTAGCAACATATTTGCTTACAGATGTAAATGTATGGTCTACACTCCCTAAGTACATCATCAGACATTGGGAAGAGCTTGATCACAACAAGCACAAAACAGGTATTGGATATGACAAGGAGGAATCCTTTCATATTCCAGATTACTCAAAGCCCATCCAGTTTCAGAGTGTTGGATTTCTTCATGACAACTCATCTTCAGTTGTTGAGAATGCAACAAGATGATGGAGCTTAGTGGAAAGGAGTCGCCTTTACTAAGTGGGCCCGCAGGCAAATTATGGCGCAAAGTCTATTTTTAGACATATGGATCATGTCTATGAGTTGCAGGATGCTGTTTATGGATGATTGGTCAAGTTGGAAAAAATAGATGGACTTCTATTTTTAGACAATAGTGGTGACACTATCAACTCTAAATATAGAGCAGTCAAATATTATTAGCTCATAATAATATTTAGACTATAAAATTTATCTTATTCTCTGGAGCAACTCAGTTGGAGCTACAAATGTGGCACATGCAGCTGACAGAAGGAATCACGTGGTTACCTATGGGTTGATTGAGCTATTGCATACAGGACTTCAGTTAGAACTCAACTGGTTGAGTTTAGTGGAGCTAGAGGTGGAGTTGATGGAGTTGTGTTCAGTTTGACTTGGTTGAACTGGTTGTATTTAGTCTAACTGACAAATAGACTATGTGATGAGTTGTGTGAATTAGTTATTAATTAATTCACTAATTATTAACTCATAATGCAACTGAAGAATACATCAGTTAACTCAGTGCATGTACAATTTAGTGGAGACAGGTGTTAGAGATTGAGATTGCTATCAGTTGTGACTATAGTTGTGCATGAGATCTTGCACAATCAGTGGGATTGAGTTATGCCAATGAGAATTGTGGCCAAGAACAAATGATTATATCTTGTGCTCACATGATTTCCAGTGTGAGTGATTTTCCAAGGTAAAAAGAACTTGGAATGAGTTTGGTTATCAATTATTGTTCTTGCAGGATTTTGCAGTGGAGGCAGACAAGCAGCGAAGGAGATTTGGAGATCAGATCTGAGCTGTATTGTGTGTAACAGGTGGAGATAGTACTGAGTACTTGTGAGGAGTATTGTACTATGTTTGTTACATGTTCTCAATCATATAATATATAGATAGTTTTGGGTTTTTAGTGAGATGCTTTCCCCAGGATACATACTGTGTTGATATATGTGTTTGATGCTTCTATGTGTGCATGTGTATGTTTCTGAATACTGCTAAATTGATGATCAACATAGATGAGATTATGTATTATGCATGTATTCCACAATAGTGTATAATCAGGATAATCTCGGTTGAATAAGTGTCATATTATTCATAAATTTCTACATTAGTTATTTCAGATTCTGGTCCTCTTCCACAGCAATTATTGAGCCCTGAACTTGCATCTTTCCTACACATTTTCCTAGATCCTTTCCATTCACCTGGACCTCCTAAGCTATCAACATCATTGCATATTAGTCATAAAAGAGCATTTAAAGTGGTTTTTTAACTATGTCATTGTGTTTGTTGTTTGAATTAGATTTTTACTTATGAGATGTGGAATGCAGCCACTTTCCACAACTGGTTCAACTTTCCGCAGCCGTTTTTGTTAAACAACAGGTTGCAGGTGTCACCAGGCAAAGCAAGCCACATGGGCAAGTTGGAAATGACCAGGACATGGATCAAGTCCTATTGGTCTAGCCGGATTCATCAAGAAAAGACGTGGTCAAAGGTGGTCAAGCGGTGGTCAAACATAGGAGTCCTACGGAAACAGGACTCCATTTTCAAACACGTGAAGATTTTCATGGCTGTTTCTAGATCTCTGGAGGCACACTGACACCTGTAGGTTGACCACAATGTGGATCCAATAGCCACCTTCAATAGATTGTACAATCTCGGCGACCATGATGCTAAATCCATGGATGTTGTTTTTCACGTGTCCTTTGTTCACGTAGTTTTACAGGAAAACAGTTATGTAACCTTTGTTATAAATAACGTGTTTCTATACGCATAATAGTTAGTCTTTGGAATGTAATTTTGTTGTTAAGAATTCACTGTGCCGTGACTCTAGTTTTATTGTTGTAACTGTGTTTTGAGATATACAAGAAGACTCTGTTCTACATGTTTGTGTGAACATAATTTTGGACTGATAGCTTGTTGGCCGAGGTTGTGCAAATGGCCCCTGCACACTGAGGTTTCGTTTCCATCATTGCTGTATAGTCTTTATGTATAATTTCCTTATTTTCACTGCACATGTTTTATAGTTATTCACTTGTGTATATATTTATAACATTTCACTTCTGTCCATGACTTTACAAGCTTTGTATAACACTGATCAGTGTGTGCATGTTTCAGGATAGAGTAGGTAGCCCCGGCATCCGTATATCATTTTCACAATAACTAGTGATGTGGAATTGATCCTCTGCTGACTTTCTTTTCTTAGTTTCTTTTAATTCCAGTTCTGTTTTGTTGATTTCAATCTTGTTCATTTGCTTTGTTAAGTTAGTTTAGAAATCAACTTGCTCATTTCATTGACGGTTACCTCCGAAAGCCATAGCTAGACTAACTGGTGTGGGATTGCCATATGAATGTTGTGATTTGATTTTAGTTTACTTTTCTGCAATTAGATATTGGATTGCTCATTTCATTGACGGTTACCTCCGGAAGCCATAGCTAGACTAACTGGTGAGGGATTGAAATATGAATGTTGTGATTTGATTTTAGTTTACTTTTCTGCAATTAGATATTGGATTGCTCATTTCATTGACGGTTACCTCCGAAAGCCATAACTAGACTAACTGGCGAAGGATTGAAATATGAATGTTGTGATTTGATTTTAGTTTACTTTTCTGTAATTAGATATTGGATTGCTCATTTCATTGACGGTTACCTCCACAAGCCATATCTAGACTAACTGGTGAGGGATTGAAATATGAATGTTGTGATTTGAGTTTAGTTTACTTTTCTGCAATTAGATATTGGATTGCTCATTTCATTGATGGTTACCTCCGAAAGCCATAGCTAGACTAATTGGCGAGGGATCGAAATATGAATGTTGTGATTTGATTTTAGTTTACTTTTATGCAATTAGATATTGGATTGCTTATGTCATTGATGATTATCTCCGAAAGCCATAGCTAGACTAACTAGCGAGAAATCAGACTATGAATGATGTAATTTGATTTTAGTTTTACTTTCTTTGCAATCTTTGATTTCCTTGAGTACAATAGCTTAAATCATTTTTCTGTATTTAGACAGCAACAGAGATGATAGTTTCATAATCAGTAGTTCATTAATTACTTGTTTTAAATAGCAACATATTTTTCATTCTTGATTTAAGTATTATTTTGCACTAGTATGTTCTAAGACCTTCTGAAGTGTTAAGTTTTGGGAACCCTTATAGAGGACATAGTTGCCTTAAAATCTATAACCATACTTGCCTTCTAGAGAGTTAGGAATAGGAATTCCATTGAAGATAAAAACCCCCAAAAACAACATAAAAATCAAAAACGACAAAAGTAAGAAATAGGTTATATTGCACATATAGTGTGCCACACTTCGTCAGCTTATGAATCCCGGATTGATAATTAATGTAGCAATTTAGGACACACTAAATTGACCAAACAGCAACCACAACAAGTTGTTAAATTCCAACATTCTGACCGAGTTGGCCATATTAAAGATCATTGTTTTGATCTTCATTTGTGCAGGAATTGTGGTCAGCATACTCATTCTTCAAACAAATGATTCAAAAAAAAGCCTCCTGCAAGAACAAATATTCATCTTGGATGGATCGCTTCTTGGCAATGGGCTTCAACAACCAAGAAGATATTTCAGTCATATGTCGGAGCTTGTTCTAGAGTATTGAACAATCTTGCAGTTGAGTTTTCTCCATCATATCACCTTGTATCTGACAGGGGGGAAGTGATGGTCATCTACAAGCTTCAAAACCACATCAAGTGAGCCTGAGCCACAACCTACCATACCAGATTCAGAGTTGTAGCTAGATACAAAGATGCCTTGAGCATGCCTTCGGTTGATGATCAACCTTAAACCATCCCAGGTTGGGACCTCCCTCTCAAGGTTGAAGGTTTCCCTCTTCAAAACATGAGGAGCACTTCCTCTAGCGTAAGACCTTGTTGCGTCTCCGTTTTGTCTTATTTTTATTTATTTCTCTCATGTTGTTGATTGGCTAGATGATTATTTTCTAAGAGTATTTGTTACTTCTTTTTTTTAATAGGATTAAAATAACATTAATGAGAGTTTAATTAAGGCTTGTATGTTACAGGATTAAAACTGGTTTTATTATACTTTTGGATGTGTTTACACCAATGCATTCACATGCATGCATCATTGCACTTACCTGCATGTACCATGCATTGGGATTCCTGCACTAGCTACAATGGCTTCCTGCACTATACTAAATTGAAACTTGGTCTTATGCTCTGTTCATGAAGGCAATGTTATTTTGTTAGCAGCATGCAAACTTTTACACTGATATCATTGTGTGTGAAGTTGTACTCAAACCCTCCAGTTCATGGGGCTCGAATTGTGGCAAATGTTATTTGCAATCCTATGATAATCTTTCTGCTATCTTTGTGCATTATGGATTGCTACAGAAAAGGGACTATTTTCACTAGTTATAAACCTCCAAGTACCTGGCTTGACACACTATAGCATGGTCATATATTTCATATTGAAGCAGTTGTTGCTGGGGTCACTATTGCAGCGTTTTGTAGATGGCGATGATGAATTTAGGAATAGCAGTCCCTTTATATCGTAGAGCTTTTGTAGAGGAGCAGTGATATTTGCAGGCCAAGATGCAGATAGTTGTGAATACCCTCATAGGGAAGATGATCACCCTAGATGAGTGTACACCATGGGAGGAATTTCTATGGAATGTCTGAATCAGACTGGCAAATTCTTCAGGTCATTCCCATGCAAGTGTTACAAGAGGTTCTTGAAAGAAAATTGAAGTCACTAGAGGAATGTAAGTTGGGTGTATCGGTTGCCAGAAAGCGTCAGTAAATGATTGGATATTTGCCTAAACTTTTCAACATGATATGTCATATATTTCGTTCAAGGAAATGCTCAGTGCTTACACGACAAGAGCTTGTGCACAAAATACTATCAAATCACACTAAAGTCCCTGATAGAAGTGAAGTCAAGTAGCAGATTATTCAGTCATTCCCATGAATTCAGTGGTGACATCTTCTCTTTGGAGGTGACACTTATGAAGGATGCAAAATACATGTGGTATCAGTGCCATGATCGGAGTGTTAAACCAGTTGGCTTACATTTTGTACTCCAACAATCCTCTGACACTTGTATTATTTTCTACCTTCGAGACCACGCCCGTAGCAACAATAAATTACCCCCACACCACACCCTCAGCCACCGTGTAACAAAAGATGAATGGTCACACTAGGTGACCGTGGCCCCCAAGCTACGCGTTGTTCTATTTCTAAGCATCATGAGTGGCCAAGCATCAATAGTCAGAGTTGGATGTAAAGAAGAAGCATAAACCAAAAGAAAAATAAAATTGGTGAACACATAATTTGTAGAGATATGACTGGGTAAATCGCTCAAGCAGTGTTCTCTTCATGGGCTAGACATGGAGCGGCATAAGATCACCCTAGATGCTGACACATATCCGTTGCTACTGGAGGGATTGAAGAATGGGAAGTTGAATCACACCTTCCAACAACAACATCGTTCTAGGAAAATAGGAACGATTCGCCAGAATCATCCCTGCTTTGACATTTAGTTGCAAACCAACTTTATTCATGGAAAATTGTTGAGATTTGTTAATCGGCTAATTAAAAGCCCAAATTGTAATCTAATGCATATATAATAGATTGCCTAGAGCAGCAAGAAGTTAGCTTAGTCAGTTAATTAATTAGACAGCAATCCGGCTAAGGACAGTATGCAGGAGAGGAAGGCACAGAAGGGAAGAGGAGTTGTCCCAATGTAGCCTCACATAGCTCATAACTGGTGGATCGCTCCTCTTGTCTTGCCGGAGTTGAGCAATGTTTGCCTGATGCACTCAAAGAGGGTGTGAGATGGTGGGTTGGCCGACACTGCTCTCATCTTTTAAACTAAATAGCATTTCAATTCTTGCTTGTTTGCTGTGTGAATTTGATTTATTTATAGTTTCTTTCTGCCTTCAATTAATGTCATTTAATTTGCTGCAACATTTTTCTTTAAGCTCTAAACTTCATTGGTTTGCCGCATTAAGAAATTATTTATGTCTTTGAGATTTGTGCTTACACTTGGGATATCCCTCTAGTAGTTCTTATTTGCAGGCAGAATTACACTTTACGCCAAATTAGTACAGGCAGAATTAGTGCAAGTAGAACTAGTGCAAGCAGAATGGTTTTGAATTTCTTCCTACATTTACAGTCTTTTTGTTATTATGTCGGCACTGCTTTATTTCTAGTTCAGTTTTCCCTTTTGTTCGCTTGTAATTAGAATTTCCTTTCACATTGATCACTTGTATTTCCCATATGATTTTGATTGCCTGGATTTATGTTTTCTTGAATTCTCTTTAGTGCAGGATTTCATTTATTGACGAGATTAATATGCAAGATAGACTAGCATTTATTTTGCAGGTTGTCAGGGGCTTTCTTTGGCATTTAAAGTGCTGCATCTCGAAGTTCACAAACTTTCCGAATTGACAAATTAAATGTTGGTACATTTATATACCCTATACTGCACCCAACATTTTGGCGCTGTTTCTGGGGAGGCACTTAGGGGATTGACCTTGGTAACTTGTTGCAGTTTGGTTTTCTCTTTACCTAGTTTTTTGCAAACTTTATTTACTTAGAATTTATTCTTTGAATTTGCTTCTTTCCTACGTTCTTTCTAAGTTTTTTTTTTTTAATTTATTGGGTGCTGTAAGAACCCCCCCTTTATCTATTCAACCACGTGCTAACAATATATACAAACTAGATTCTAAATATAGAGAAATGGTATTTCGAGGCATTTTTCAATGAAGAGTTTTGAGGCTAATATCAATCATTGAATGCACCTATTTCACTGATTAGTTAATAGGAAAATTCAAAGAGGGAGTCTCGAAGTAGTACATGGAGAACCTCTTTTATTTTGGTAAGAAATGGAAAACATTGTTACTTTTGAATTTCCTATCAAAGATCTAGGAGTGGCTCAAATGCATAATATTCCCCCATCTGCACTACCAAAATTTCATGGTTTGGAAAATGAAGACCCAGATACATTCTTATTTGAGTTTGAATTACTCTGTAGAGGATATGGTTATTGTACTAATTATCAAAGGTTGCAAGTGTTTCCTCTTACTATTAAAGGAGCAACTCTCCGATTGTTCATGATCCTTGGTGGGAACTGCATTCAAACATGGGAAGACATGAAGAATGTATTCCTAGAGAAATATCAAGACTAATGCCAATCCGGTGAAGATATTTTTGGAATAGAACAAGGGGAAAATGAATGCTTTGAGGATTATGTGTAGCGATTTATATACAACCTCCAAAAATCAAAACATAAGAATTTGGTAAAAGAGACCTTGAAAACGCTCCTACTCAAAGGAATCAAAGATGAATTTTTAGAACCTTTAAATCTGATAGCAGCAGGTGATGTTTCTCACTTACCACATGATGATGTTTGTAAATTGTGCATTAGTTATTCAAGAGGAATCTCCAAGATTGGTAAGAATTCTAGAGAAATTTCTTCTAAATTTTTGGAATCTACTACAAAAATAGGAGCTACAAATATTTTCTATATTTGCAATTGGATGATTTGCAGGAAGAACGGAAGCAGCGTAAGGAGGATCATTTCACAAATTATTTCCCATCACTGTCGGGGTTTCAATAGGTATTTAAGGAATCAAGTAAGGAAATAAATCGACTGCAAGGTATAACTCAAAACTCATCATCATTTAATACTTGGAGTAATATTTATTGTCCCCAGCAGGTTCCTCAATACATCTACAACCCCACAGTTCCATGGCAGACTTATAATCCTCCTTTGATTGAATACCCCACCATATTCCCGCAATGGCCCTCTCCCTCGAGCCAGATATTCCCACAACCTCAAGCATGGTTTGGAGCCTCCCCTCTAGGGAAATTCCCCATGCAAATTCCATTACTTGAGCCACAACAGTTGCAATTCCCATCCAAGTACCACCATGTTATTCCTCTCTATGGTCCCAACCATTTGTGCAACCAAACCCTAATTTCAACAATCAAGTTGCACATCAATTTAAAACATCTATTTTTCCTACTTGCTCCCCTATCAAATGTAATGTCATATCTTTTAGAGAGGGGGTAGGAGTGAATCTAGAAACTCCCCCTATTACCACACAACATTTACCTTGGGAAGAAAATTTAATCCATAAACCATTAGAGCAACAATCTATGATTGGAACTTTGTTCAAAAACTATTGTTGAAGCTCACAAAGAAGAAAACCCTAGAGTTTCCCTTAACCATCGTTTTCAATCTGAAGAGAGAAAACTCCAAGCTGTGAAAGACCTATACAAGTTGGAGAACCATGAATATGTGTGTCCTATTGAATCTTGGTTCCAAACAATTATTATTACACCCCATTCCCTCATCATTCAAAAACTCTTGGTACCATATCAAGTAAGTAAGTTGGTTTCTCATACTCTGATATGCATTAAAATTTGCATTTTAAACTTGAGTGTAAGTATATTTAGTATTTTGTTATGAACATGGCTTCATTGGAAGTATGCCTTTACTTAAAGGTGACATTTATTTCTTTAACAATAGGGTAGGATAATAGGAGAATAATGAATAAAAATGCACAACAACACTCATGAGCTTGTGATTCCCTAAAAACAAAACTTTTGAAATGTATATTATCATGCACTCTCATGGTAAGACTTGTCAGAGGAAATTTACACTTAATGCCTCATATTTTAAAGTGACTTTGATTGTTGATCAGTATGTTAGTGAAGTATTGTTATAAGTTACATGGAATACTTTTTCCTATTCTAACAAACTATAATCCATAATTTTTTTTTTCAAATTCCTCTTCGAAGGGACCAGTGAAAAACCTCCTATGGTGGACCACGCCTACAAAACTCTAATAAGCTTTCATAAAGAACCCTGACATGATCAACTCAAGGAATATTTTTGGTCATTATCGAGATTTTTTTAAAATAATTTCTTAGGGTAGCATGACCAGCCGGTAAAGAATAGTAATTAAAAAAATTTCATGCCATCCTGCAAAGAATAGTAATTAAAAAATTTTCATGCCATCCTGCACTCTTAAGGAGTATATTTTCTTCCCCACTTATTAAGTAACCCATCTAAGGTTAATCATAATTAGAGTTTTTTTGTTTTTGTTTTTTTGTTTTTTTTTTTTGGTTTTTGTTTTTTTGGTTTTTGTTTTGTTTTTTTTTTTGTTTT
Source organism: Pinus taeda (assembly GCA_000404065.3). NCBI lineage: Eukaryota > Viridiplantae > Streptophyta > Pinopsida > Pinales > Pinaceae > Pinus > Pinus taeda. The sequence goes on from APFE031135515.1 coordinate 87,478, forward strand.
TTTCTTTTTTTCGTAAGAACATAAATGAATTAATTGAGGAATAGGAGGTCTCATTGCAAACCGACCTAATATGATCATGGGTCCTGTTAGTGTCAGTCTTTCCAGCCTTCCTCCAGTGATCAAATATGCTCTTAAAAAGTGATTTTGAAGTGTCAAGGTCAAATTTTGTCATTTCAGTGAGTCTTCAAGCAAAATTTGGTCACTAGGCATTAGGTCTAGGGTTTGCTCTCACTCTTTTCAAAGTTGCCCAAATTCCAATCTATGTCACTATTCAGCATTCTATCATCATTCATAGGGTTTTCATTATCATCTCAGTGTCTAATGAGTCATTTTACACCTTGTTCATGCTTCAGTTGCGCTTAGGTAAGGTCATTTCCCTCTCCTAGGGTTGTGAAGGCAATTTCTCTTGGACGGTCAAATCATCGGCAAAACTTGTTTCCTGATTCTCATACACCTTCCCCTATCCTTATAGTACCTTACCAAATGCTTCCCATCACTGAGATTCCTCAAATCCCTCATTATCGCACAAACCCTAGTTTCTAGCTACAACCTGGCAATTTTCTAGGTTGGGCCTGTGTTTTTCTCTTTTGGACCCCTTCCCCTCACTCAATCTCTGAGATTCCAATTTCCCATACTTCCTAACATCCCTCCCTACTTCCAAAAATTTCCCAAAGAATTTAGAAGCCCCTTATCCCCTTCATTTCACTTCATTTCGATAAAATCCCTTGTTCCACACATCGGGATAGGTTTCACTC
>APFE031135518.1:0-12143 GCA_000404065.3 Pinus taeda
ACATCATTCTAGTCTAGTCATCAACAAATAGAGCAAAGTACCTTTCGCCTTGTAGAGTTGGAGTTCTCGTTGGTCAACATAAATCTACATGTATGACCTCCAAAGGTTTTGATGTTGAGATCTTCTTAGTCTTGAAGCAGGTTCTAGTTTGCTTTCCATGTTGAGATGGGCCACCCACAACTTGATCTGGCTTGACAATTTTTGGAATGTTGCTTACCGCATTTGTTTCACTGATATTAACCAAGTTATCAAAGTTTATATGCCCCAATCGTTTGTGCCATAACTAACTTTCATATTCTTGACTCATATAGCATTTATCTTCTTGAATTTTACTCAAAATATATACGTTGTCTGGTGTTCTTAATCCTTTTGCCACAAGTTCTTCTGAGGAGGATTTCCTTATCTCATAATCTTTAGTACTGAAGACAACATTATGTCCTTGGTCACAAATCTGACTAACACTTAAATGATTATGTTTGAGCCCTTCCACAAATAGTGCATTTTGAGCTTTTCCCTTTCCATTAACAAAAGCAATAGTCCATTTTCTAGCAATCTTAGCAAATCCACTTCCAAAAGATACATTTCCATCCTCCTTTTTTAACAAGATAAACTTATTTTGGTCACCTGTCATGTGTCTTGAACATCCACTATCCACAAACCATTTATTTTCATCACTATGTGCACATAAAGCTAAACCACATTTATCAGTACTGGGTTCCTCCTTCAATTCTTCTCTTTTGAATGAACAATTTTATGTATCATGGCCATAATCATTGCATTTTGAGCAAACGAGATCGTACTTATCCAAAGGATCGAATGAATTGTAAGTCTTGATTTGTCCTTGTTCTTTTAGGCTATTTGGCTTGCTTTGATGATTGACCTTATATCTTGAAATATTATCCTTATGCGCTTTGCAATGCTTAGCTTGATGACCAAAGTTTTTACAATGAAAATAATAACCAAGAAAGATTGTTTGATACCTGTTAGGATAGCCATGACTTGATGTAGTATTCGTCCTTGGAGGTAAGCTTCCTTCATTCCTTGGGTTGTTAAAGGTGAACCTTTGCTCTTGGTGGGGTGGCTTCTCCTCTTTTGGATGACTGCAAAGGATGTTAGCATAACTTCTTTGGATTTTCCATTTACATTCTCCTTTGAAACTAATTCCAAACTTGTCATGTTGAGGTCTTTGAGTATTAAGGATTGTATCGATAGTTTGAGAACTTTGTCAACTCTTTTTAACTTGATCCAACTCTTTTCTTAGGGAAACAATTTCAACTTCACGTTTTTCACAGATTCATTCTCTTTCTTTTAGTTTATTATTCAAGAATTCTTCCTTCCTTTTAGATTCCTCTTTTTCCAACTTGAGAGAAATTACCTTCTTACGTAATTTCTCATTTTCTTCAATGGCACTCATTAGCAAATCATCCACATTTCCTTCTTCTTCTTGTTTGGAATCATCTTCATTTGTAAATTCCATAAATAATACTTCATTTCTTCCAAGCATAGTTATCTTCTTTATCGGACTCATCATCATCTCTTTTGTGTAGAAAGGTATTTTTAGTTGATTTCTTCTTAGTAATCACAAATTCTTCTTCATCGTAGTCATCTCATTTGGAGAAGAAATTCTTCTTGTTCAACCCTTTCTTCTTGAACGTCTTCTTTTTATATTCATCTTCATCATCAATATCATGTTTATGAGGACATTTTGCAACATAATGTCCTATTCTTCCACATATGAAATAAATGGGAGGATACTTACCTGATCTTGGACCCTTTCCTTAGTTTCCTTATGAATTGAGCTAGTTCAGATTTAGTGTCAAAATCATCATTGCTATAGTTATTATTTTTCCCTTTATTTGATGACCTTGAAGCTTTGAATGCAACTTCCTTGGAGTTATGGATTCCTTTTCTCATTTCATATGCAATGTGAACCCCATGAAGTTTGTCCATTTTTAGATTATCCAAGTCCTTCATTTCTCTATGGCACAGACTTTGGAATCAAAATGTTCTGGAAGAGATCTCAAAACATTTTGGACAAATATGGTTTCTTCAACGGCTTCACCTAAACCTTTGAGGGAGTTGACAAATTCATCTACTTAGAGGAAAAAGGCTGCAATATCTTCTTCATCATCCATTTTAAGACTTTCAAATTGTCTTCTATGTGTTTGGAGTTTTGCCTTTTTGACCTTAGAGTCTCCATCATAAATAGAAATAAGCTTGTCCCACATTTCCTTGGCAAAATAACAGTTCATAACTTCTGAAATTGTGAATCAATAATTCCACTTGCTATGGAATTTAGTGCTTTGGCATTTTCTATATAAACTTTCCGACTGTCCTGATCTGTTGGTGGAGTAGCTGGAACTTTCTACCCATCAGTAACTAATTGCCATACTTTAGGTCCAAGAGGCCTTAAATAGAATGTCATCCTACTCTTCCAAAAGCCAATGTTTGTTCCACCAAATTGGGGAATTTTTCCTGAATCTTGATTTTTCATTGTGACTTAAGAATCCTTCTTCCAGCTATTAAGCTAATTATGAAAAAACTGGGAGTGATACCAATTGTTAGAAATACTAAGAAGGGGGTGAATCAATATTTCTTTTCAATTATTAAAATTACCAATTAAGATTCTTCACAATGATAATTAGAAAAACAAATAACAAGTATTTTATTATGAACAAGTGAGGACATTGATCCTCTTTTACAAAAAAATGAGTGCAATGATGTTTGAGGGCTCCAACCCTTCAATCCACCAGGCTCCAACCTGTTAACAAGCTCCATCTTGGACTTTTTTGAGGCTCCAACCCTATTATTCTCAAGGCTCCAGCCTTGTTTTCAGAGGCTCCAACCTATAGGGAACCAACCCTTCAATCTTGTCTAATAAAAGCGAGTAATGTACTTACTTGAGTATCTTCAACAAGATTTTGCATTTTTCAATGCTTCAATTAGCTCCAAAATAATTAGTGCTTAATTGTCCAATGTTTTAGGTCTCCACCACTCACTGTATATTCCTTGATGATGCCACCACAACTAATCCAATAGTGAATCTCTGCATCTTCAAGGTGTTGGACAATCCAATGTTCTTCAATCTAGCTCTTCACTCCAAGATTATCCTTCATGTATCTAAGCCTGAGGTGGAGACAAGTCTTCACATACCCGAGCAAGGTTCGAAGTGTACTTTTTGTGCTTGTTGTCCCGAGGTATGTTGCTTGTAGGTGTCAAAGTATGTTGCTTGTAGGTGTCAAGAGGAATCACCAACTATCTTCAACAACTGCCCTGATTGTCCTTTAATTTGAGTCAACTATCCAATCCGAGTCAAAAGGTCCGAAGGTAATCCACAGCAAGATAGCACATGTCCGAGAGTATTACAGTAAGACTGCACCAGTTCTGTGTATATGCACTGAGTGAATCACACCAGGTTCGAAGTGGAATAATGTACCAAGTATGAATGTATACCAGATTTGAGGATCTGAGCCACAGAAGTCTACACTAATTCCGAGTTGTTGATTACTGTAGGTCCAAGCTTCAGTAAGTTTGCATAGGTTTGGGCCACAGGAAGATAGCTCAGGTCTGAGGGTAATCCGAGGCACAGGAATAATGCACAAATCTGAGGGCATAAAGTTATGCCATTTTTCAAGTCTTCACAGGGATTACAGTGCGGTCCAGTGTTATATTTAAGCCCAAACAAATTTCAGAATATCTCGTTTTTCATCCTTAGGTTCATTTTATAGAGTTCACGAGTTGTGAACTGAATTATTCTTCTCTGTAATGGATGACCAAAATTGATGATCGAAGTGGGGGTCTACGGTCTTATTTATATACATTCTATTATGAAACTGAATGGACGTGAACCATGGAGGAAGGCCGACATGAGAGATAGGTATAGGCTGGCTAGATTGAAAAAAATAGAATATATAATTTTCAAAAATCAATTTCTCTCGGGTTATTTGGGGTTAGGAGTTGAGTGAGGGCTCGTTAGAAAGAGGAAAAAATCCTCTTTAAGATGGTATAGGACCCATTGTGATAAGATGCCTCCAAGTTATCAAAAATTATTTTTCTTTGGATTGTTCTTGAATTTATATATGTAAAACGTTTAGGACATAATGAGGTCATTAGGGCTTTAAGAGAGGTTTCCACTTGCCATGGCTACCACTATGTCAACATATCATCTCCATGTCATCATATGGTCCTCCATGTCATGATATGGTATCCAACCATGTCATATGTCATAGTGCAACATCCATCAATTTCCATCAAGAGAGATTATATTTCATCAATGACAATTATTGACCGACACATACAAGAAGATGAAGTTGTTGGTACAAGTGACCTGAAGGCACTGATGTTGAGTGGAAAGGAGCTTTTATATCAGCTGTAAAAGGAGGAGTTAAGTTATGCAATGTTTTGAAAACCCAAGGTGATTCTTACCTCAACTACTATTTCTGATTTGCCTATAAAGATTCAAGACATGTTGAATTCATATCATGATATTATAGTGGATGATTTGCCAAGTGAACTACCACTTGTGAGAAGTATTAGAAACCATATCGATTCAATACCTGGTGTTGTACTTCCTAACAAAGTTTCTTACAGAATGACACCAAAGGAGAATGACGAGGTTTGAAAATAGGTGCAAGAGTTGTTGGATAAAGGATTGATCGGAGAAAGCTTGGACCCATGTACAGTACCCATAGTGCTCGGTCCGAAGAGAGATGGGACCTAGAGAATCTGCAGAGATTCTTGAGCCTTGAACAAAATCACCATCAGGTACAGATTCCCATTACCCAAGATAGATGATTTAATGGATTGTCTTATTGGTGCATATTATTTTTCTAAAATAGATCTAAAAAGTGGGTATCATCAAATTCCGATTAGAGAGGGAGACGAATGGAAAACAACATTCAAGCCAAATGAAGGGTTATATGAGTGGCTTGTCATACCATTTGGCTTGATAAATTCCCCCAATACTTTTATGAGGCTTATGATTGAAGTGTTGAAGGATTTTATAGGCAAATTTGTCATAGTATATCTTGATGATATTCTAATTTATAGTCAGTCACAGGAAGATCATTTAAGGCATTTAAGGCATGTTTTGGAAAGACTGTAGCAAGAGAAATTGCTAATAAACTTAAAGAAATGTTGTTTTATGAAAAAAAAAGTTGGTTTATATTGGTTTTTTGGTGTCAAAGGGTGGCTTGAGGATGAATCCAGAGAAAATCAAGGCAATACTAGAATGGCCTTCACCCAGAAGCATATTTGAGGTAATAAGTTTCCATGCCCTTGCTAGTTTTTGTATGAAATTTATCATAAATTTCAGTAGGATATGTGCACCTATTATGGAAACTATAAATAAGGTTAAACAACCATTTAAGTGGACTGCGGAAGCATAAGCTAGTTTTTAGTTGTTGAAGAGAAAGATCACTTAGCAACCTGTGCTAAGACTGACAGATTTCAATAAGCCTTTTTAAGTGACCTGTGATGCAAGTGTAGACGTTATTGGGGATGTCCTAATTCAAGGGAACATACTAGTTGCATATTTCAGTGAGAAATTGAATGAAGCACATAGGAAATATTCATCCTATGACAAGGAATTTTATGCAGTGGTGCAGGCACTTAAAAAATGGAGACATTACTTGTTTTTCAAAGAATTTGTATTGTTTACTGACAATCATGCCTTGCAGTACATTATGCATCAACCAAAGCTGATTCATAAGCATGTTAAGTGGATTGAGTATCTCCAAAGTTTTGAAACATATGAGTGGACAGGCTAACAAGACAGTTGATGCTTTAAGCATGAGAGATTTGATCATGTAGGAGAATTAGATCTAGGTGATGGGCTTTGATTTTATGAAGGATCTTTAGGAAGACGATGCATATTTCAAGGAAGCTTATCAGGCTTGCAAGAATCCTACCTTGCAAGATAAAAGTCCATGGCTATAATTTATAATACAAGAAGAACTTCTCTTCAAGAATAATCAACTTTGCATTCCTAGGTGTTCCATGAGAGAGAACTTGATTCAGGAGAAGCACAGTGGAGGTCTTGCTGGTCACTTTGGCCATGAAAAGACTTATGAACAGTTGAGGCACTTCTATTACTCGCCAAAGATGAAAACAAAGGTGCAAAAATTTGTTAATAATTGCATAACTCACCAACTTGCCAAAGGTAAAAATCATAAAATAGGGTTGTATACTCCTTTACCTATTCCCGATAGACCATGGGATGCCATTAGTCTAGATTTTGTACTTGGATTGCCAAAGACTCATAAGGGTAATGATTCATTTTTTGTTGTAGTTGATAGATTCTCCAAAATGGCACATTTTATTCCATGTTTTAAAAAGAGTGATGCTTCCCATATAACTAATTTATTTTTCAAGGAAGTGGTTAGGTTGCATGGAATCCCAAGAAGCATTGTTTCAGACTGAGATACAAGATTCTTGGGACATTTTTAGAGGACCTTGTGGAAGAAACTTGGGACATACTTGAATTTCATCTCGGCCTACCGTCCGCAGACTAATGGACAGACCGAGGTAGTGAATAGAAGTCTTGGAAATATCTTGAGAGGCTTGGTAGGAGACCACCCAAATCAATGGAGCCAAGTTTTGGCACAGGCATAATTTGCCAATAATGATTCATTTAACAGAAGCACGAAGCAAAATCCATTTCAGATAGTTTATGGTATGCATCCAAGAGGTATTTCTGAACTCAGAAATCTAGGTAGAGCTGAACAGAGAAGTGTAGTAGGAGAAGAGTTTTTGACAACGATGTAGGGCATCCATTAGTAGATTAAACAAAAGTTGCAGGAAAGTAGTGAAAAATGTAAAACTCATGCAAATATGAAGAGAAGAGAACTAAGTTTAGAGGTGGGAGAAATGGTATTGTCTCATCTTAGGAAGGAAAGATTTCCAAAAGGAGGATATAATAAATTGAAGTTAAAGAATACCTTGCAAAATTTTGAGGAAGTTTTCCAACAATGCATATGAAAAGGAACTTCCTCCAAGTCTTGGAATATCTCCTATTTTCAATGTTTCTGATTTATATAAGTTTCCAAAATCTTTAACACCATCAACTAGCAACAACATCCAATTGTAGATTGGAAAGAACAATTGCCTACAACAAAGTTTCTGCAACCCGACAGGATTCTTAACAAAAGACTTCCTAAGAAAACTAGGGGTAATAAATATTATGAATACCTGGTTAAATGGATAGACCATCAAGTGGAAGATGCCACCTGGATGACTTCCACACTTATACAAAGAAGAGGCAAGTCCATTGAAGAACTCATGACATGAGCCATTAATGATTTTCAGCCTCGGGAGCATGATGCATGAGCATTTGCTCATCGCTATTGACCGTCGAAATTTTAAAAGAGGGGTTGGTCCCTCGTGACTTTCTTGGTTAAAATTACAGAATCTAGGTTGTTTGCGAAGTAATAAACCCTGATTGGATAATTGGTGAGTTTGGAAGTATAAACTAGTAAATTATCCTTATTTGTCCATGTAATGAACACAATAAGCATTTGTAGTTATTTGGTTTTGATGTTAGTATAAAAGATCCTTGATTCTAGAATCTCAAATAGAATTGTGTAAGTTCCTTAATGTATTTCCTTGAAATTAAAAAGAAAAAAAGACGCAGTGTCAGAGGGGGTAGCAGAAGGGAGAAAAGTGAGATTAATCGAATTTTTTTGGACAACCCTGGGTGTTTCTAAGTTTTATCATCATAATGTGGTGTCTCGGTGCGTATTTTTTTATGAATTAGGATAAGAGTGGTTTCCAGTGTTAATTTTCTCTTTTCTGTAATGTGTATTTTAGGTGGAGTCAGTTGTTTGCACATAGTAGAGTTCAAATTGTTGATAGTGCCACAAACAAGTGAGAACTCTCGAAAGAGATTCGACCTTGGGTCACAAATAAAGTGATTAAAGGAGAAGCGAAGAGGGAGGAGGCATAATTTTTTTGATTGTTTGAGTCATTTAAAATCTTATAGTTGAAACTTTTCTTTGGAGTAGAGCAACCACCATTAAAGGGAAATAAATATCGAATCTGATTGGGTAATATGCTGACCCCGACCATAACTTAAAGCCCAACACTCGACTATAACAAAATCATCCCACCTCTTGGGTTAATTGGATATCTTGCCATTTGTTGATCTTAGTTGTGTTTGGAATATAGTGAAGAATCATCTCAAGTTTCATTAATGCTACTCTTCAGCACCAAAAACCAAGGGATCTACAAAAAGAGAAGGAAACAAGAAGTTGGTTTTCTGTACAAGGGTCAAATTTGAAGTTTATGGAGATAGGGGATAGACGCATGTTTGAACAAGGTAGAGTAATCTGATTAGAGGATATTGAGTTGGTCCTTGAGGCCATCAATGCTTTCCTTGATCCAACATAGGTTTATGGAACACCTTTATACGAGTTAATACTTGCATTTTCTTCTTGCCTCAATGAGATCGTAAGGATAATTTCTCATGTTCCCCCTTATAATGTTGACATTTTAAGAAGGGTCCTAAAATTGACGGTGGAAAAATTTTAGGGGTTGCATGATATCGAGAACCCTACCTTTAGTAAGAAACTCAAGGTCTTATATATTATGACAAGAACTAGATCATGTTCCATTATGCTCAATCTATAATGCAATGGCTTGATTTTCAAATATTCTAAGGTTTCTTCACCAACAACAGAGAATATCATCTCGACATTGCTAAGACCAACATGTAAAATATTTCTTCTTTAATTTTAGGTGAAGATAATGTCATTTGCATGCAGTTATGATCAAGGGTGTTTGATGTTTGGAGGAAGGAGTAGGTTGTTTCACCTGTTTCTCATCAATTCTATAAAAAATTGGTTGAGCATAACATAATGAAGTTCAAAAAGTAGGTAACTGAAGAATAAATAAATTCAATAGTGGTGTAGGTCACAGGATGTCACAACAAGGGTAAGAACCAAGTAAGAAGGAAGAAAATTTGTTCATTAGGGAAAGTTGATCTCTTGGTGGAGTTAGTAAGAGAAAGGATTTATTGCATCCAAACAAATTTGAAGACAATGAAGCAATTGTGACTATGGAGCATGGGAACAATGCCTCTCCTTAAGAAGAGAACATGTCAGCTGACGAGGAACTAGTATAAGAAGAAAGAGATGGTAAAACACATTCCTTGTCATCTATAGTTGCCATAGCACAAGACAATAGCATTGACACTCAATATCTAACAGGTAAGTTGAACAAGTACGAAGAATCTATGAATTTGTAGGGGCTTGAGAAGAGATATAGTTTGCAACAAAAGGGTCATAAATCACCTCTTTCAGAGAAGTCATCAAAGGGTCAAATAATAATATTGGGTGAGATGGTTAAGAATTCTCATTATGGACTAGCCATTAATGAAATGTAAGCATATATGAAGACATCCATAGTGGTTATTGGGCTTCCAGATCATAGTCACCAGGAGTACATTCAAGGAAAGACTAATAATATTGCAGAAGGCCTCTTAGCAATGAAGGAAAAGCTCAAGAGGATAAAAGGAAAAATAAGGATAGTGAGCTTGAAGAATGGAGGATTAGGAGTGCTAAGATAGTTGTTGAGCTTCCTAGTATTGAGGAGCAGTTAAAATTCCTGATAGCGATGTAGCAGAAACATACTCTTGAGTTTCATTTAGCAAGAGTAATAGGTGATATGTACAACAACTCTCTTTACAAGTACATAAGCAAGGCTTGCAGCACATTGAGTTCACAATTGCATGGGAGTAGAAATTTGATTACTAAGGAATCTTACACATTATTGATCGGCCCAAATAGAGACAAGGTGATGACACAAGTATGGGATGGATGGATGGTGCGAGGAAGCAAGAATCCAATATTGTAGGTTGTTGGAGCAAGATGGCAAGTATATATAGATTCAAAAATTAGGAGTTAGAATTATGGCATAATGGCATCTGAATTATAACTAGAGTAGTGCAACATCAACATGGTGCTCTTTTTTAGGGATCATCGATGATTAGTGGGAGATACATTCTCTAGGAATTCAAGGAATCCATATGTTTTATGGTTATGGTTGAAATACCCTATTTAAAAATCCCATTGGATTGGAGAGAGGTTATGAGTTGATATCCTACAAAGTGGGTGACACTTCTAGTGAGGGAAACAACATAGCAGGAACCCTTAGATATTGGGGATGATGGATTCCCTACTTGGAAATGGGATCTAGGTGGATCATTTCATCACACAATCGAACTGGACATAACGATGGCACACAACATGGGGTTTATAGAGGAAGAAAAAGGCATCGTGGTAGAGACCCTTCCTAGGAGACTAATAGCATACACTCAGACGAGAATTCTTGTTGACTGGATATCCCACTTATTGGAGGAATATTCTAGGAATAGGGTAGCCTACGGGTAGTAACTTATACATTAAAATGTTGATGTGGAAGATGAATGTAGTAGAGGAAGGAGCATTGGGACTTAAATTCCTCATGACAGATTTCTAGTCTCCAACTATATCAAATTGGAGTAGGCTAATTCATGGAGGAAGTGGTGGATGTCAGATAAAGCAACAAGGAAACTTGTTTTCATCCACATTACTAGTCGGATTCTCAGGAAGATGAGATATTTTTGCATGATTTCATCTCCTGAGCATGACCTCAATTTAGGTTCACAATAGAAGAGAAGTCAGTTGAATTGTAGCATTAATGGAAAAAACAAGAAAAATGTGATCCATGCTACTACCATAAGAGTCAAGAACCATTGTAAAATACCTCTCCTAATTAGAATCGATGGAGCATGTCGTATCATGCAGAAACACCTAAGACCTTTAGGAGGTAGTTGTTTTAACATTTGGTCTCCACAGGTATCCATATATATTTTGATGTAGAATTCACACATAGGTCACCCTGTGGGTATGCCACATATAAGTGTGTGTATTCAGAATCAAGGATCTTTCTCCCCGTAATATTTGAACAGGTTCCTGGGTCTAGCCCTATCTCATTGGATGTTAGGAAATATGGTATGGAGTACTCACAGAGTACTCTACAAATTCACAAGGAATTCTTACAAAGGATGGACTTCACTTCTATGGGTTATGGCAAGGCATGACAACATGTGGCAGTAGTACTAAATTCAATATTGTTGAGATTGTATGTCAATTATATGTTGAAACATTTTATAGACTTGTTTGATATCATGATATAGGTATATGGATTACTTGAGGACAAGAAATTTCAAGGAGGGAGAATTGTAATGTCCCTTTTTCCAGGCCTTGGGAACATAGAGCATCTCAATAGCCTAGGGTACAAATTAAATTAATTGCATGCTATGAGGGAATTAATTAATTAAAAGTGACTAAGAAAAAAGAATATTATAAAGTCACTTTACTAAGAGAAAAGGTGACCCATGGTATTCAGAAAACCCATGGAATTGACCATGGTATTTTGATAAGCCATTGTAATAAAAAGAGAAGAAGGAGCTCATTCGTGGATATGATTGGATGTTTTGGTTAGTTGATTTTGTGGGATCATTAAGATTTGTATGGGGTTTGTAACCCTAGTGTAGATATTCTTCATAGGTGGAACTATCCTCCCTAGGGATCAATACTAGTTTCAGTGGTGAAACATTCACCCTAGTGTAGAAATTTCACCTATAGAACAAACCGATATATGAAATGTCCTAAATCATAATACTTGTTCTACTTCTACAAAACATTAAGCGGAATCATAATCGAATTTATGAGCAACATCAAGTAGAAACATGCATAACCGATCAAGAGAAATAATCACACATAACACAAGATATATCCAGGGGAAAACACCAGCATAAAACCCCAACCATGTATTATCAATCAAATGGAAATCCTCTTCACAATACAAAAAGAATCAACTCTCAAGCTATCCAGTTCTCAATGAACTATGAAGATATGAAGATATGTCTCATGAACCAACCAAACCCTGTATATAAAGGCTTTACCTATGGTCTAATCACTATTTCCTTGTGCATTTTGCTTAGGAAATAATAGCAAAAGCCTATGCAATTAATCCCAAACATACCAAGTCAACCTATGGTCCAACTACGCAATCTTTGAGGACACTAGTTCCTCAATCATGCAAAAACTACTTACTAGAAATAGTCAAGCATCTGATAGTACATTGTCCCACATCTGATCTCA
>APFE031135518.1:12244-60373 GCA_000404065.3 Pinus taeda
ACTACGCAATCTTTGAGGACACTAGTTCCTCAATCATGCAAAAACTACTTACTAGAAATAGTCAAGCATCTGATAGTACATTGTCCCACATCTGATCTCAACTGGGTCTCTGACAAAAATGACACATAACAGTTATCCATGAGTGAATTCTCAATTATCTAAAATAATAGTTGTCACATGCATGCAAGCATTAACAAACTATATTTTATTATTTTAACAACTTTTTAAAATAATCTAATTGTACTTGACTAGTTAGAACTAAGTCAATTGATTCTCTCATTATAGAACTCATACTTATTCCCTCAATTAGTGGAGGAAATTAAGGATAAATTCCTCAATCAGTGGAACAACTCATGTGCATGCTCCAGTGGAAAGATGGCGGCTACAAATAATGCATTCTAATGGGTCTAATGCCATCGTGGTATAAAGCTATAGACAGTAAGAGCTTCCTATTACCTATTAAGAGAGAAAAGATTAGGAAAGAAGATAGTGCGCTACTCGGATAGTTTCCTAATAGGCTCACAAAGACTTCAAATTCGAATTTCCTTAACTAACTCAACTGAATTAATTAATTAATATTTCCAACTGCTGTTAAGATCAAAATTAATTTTACTTCCTATAGATAGACTAGGGACTGCTATAAATAGGAAGGGACCCAGAAATGCTATTTTTAGAACTTTATATTTTTAGTAGTTTCACCTCTCATCCAATGTGGCCAATGACCTCACTGGCCAACTTGCTATTTTTAGACATGCTATTTTTAGCAGGTCTATTTTTAGCACATTCTAAATTTAACATTTCTTGTTGCACATTTTTCAACACAAGTTTTGTCAAATAAATTAATGTAAATATTCCCCGGTATTTTAATAAAAATTAGATGAGTTTTTGGCTTAGGCATTTTCCACAAAATTTCATGAATTCATGGTTTCCCAGTTTATTATTGGAATTTATAAAAAAAATGGCACACTTATTTCTAGAAATTTTTTTAAGAAAGTTTTGGTAAGAACATTATAAATTAATAAAAGGGATATTTCACTTTCTCTTTGGTCTCTTCTCTTATAGTCTATAGTTTCAAATAGATTTAAATATCTAACAACAAATATATCTTCTTTCAAAGTGAAGAATTTTCAAATTGGGATGGACTTTGACTCAAAGTAGTAGTTTTTCCACCAAATGTTGACAATGTCTTGTTGCCTTTTTTTAGTCTTGTTGACAACCCCATTTTTTGGGGTTTGTTGAAGGGATCAAAAGTTGAGGATGGATAAATATGTTTCCCTATAACCACTCTATTTTGCCTAAGTATGGCTTGGTGACATACATTGTAGTCATTTTGAGTAGCACATATTATAAAAGCACTACGCTTAGTACCACAACATAGTGAATTCATTAGAGGAGAGTGTATGGAAACTCCCGGCTTACGAAAAGTGCAGAGGATTCCACCAAAAAACATGTTTGAAAATGTGATGGAAATATTCCCCCATGATTTTCGTGCTAAAATAATACACAGTATTTTTAGCCAAGAAATATCATTGAAGCTGGATATTTTTCCTTATAAATCCCATGTATTTTCCACTAACATAATCATATCATCAAAAATCTTAATATATTTGTAGATTTCACTAAAAGTAGCATCATTTATGAAAAAAATGACAGTTTTAATATGATAAATTTGCACAAAGCAACGCATAATTGGTGATGAAAATGACAATGTTGTCCATTTCCATATTTATTAGTCTAGCACTAGTTCCATCATCTTGGGCCCTTTGCTAAGCAAGAAGGGAGGAAGGACGAGGGTATGAAAGAGTTAGGAATGAAGAAGGGGGTTTGTTCACCATTTGAGGGTGAGTGCAGGTGGCACGTGGGTCTCCTATGAGGCCCTGACAAGCATGAGGTCCAAGTGGCATGTGGGTCTCCTATGAGGCCTTGACATGCATGAGGTCCAAGTGCATAATATAAATAAAATGACACACACACACACACACATATATATATATCTATATATATGTGTGTGTGTGTGTGTCATTTTATTTATATTATAATACATTTTGTCGTTATATATTATATCTATTGATTATATAGTGTTTTGAAGTCTGAAATTGTTTCCTTTTTTACTATCTCTTTCCCTCTTCTTTATCTTTTTGTGGCCATTTTTGTAGCAACCTCAGCATATTCAAGTTTATTTTAGCTTATAAAATGCATCAGCCATCTGTGTTTTAGAATCTATGTTCCTTTATGAATTATAATGAAAACATCTCTACAATTACATAATCTTGATCATTTCGCAGCTAATGTTGAATTCTGCAACCATATCCATGATTAGATAAGTTGTAATGCATCAACAAAGGGATGAAGTGTATCTGAAGATGACAAATGTTCACCACATGGATGAGCACCTATCGACATGACTTAGTAGACTATATAGATAAGGAGATCTAAGAGTCAAACTCAAAGTCAAACTATGAGTATGACAGTGCAGTGTTCAAGCAAAGATAATCAGAAGATCACACAACATCAGGCAAGCATGCAAAATACATGTTCAATCATGAGAATATGATTCGAGAAGAATCCATCAATCCTTCAGTAGCAAATCATGAGTAGATAAAGTTCTAGTTTAAATCGGTTTCTTAGATGGCAGAATAGTTTTATTTCTTATCGGCATAGAAAACTCTTGAATTAGTTTTAATTAAAATTGTATAAAATCCATAAGGCGAAACCCAAAACACAGTTTGGAAGTTAAGTATGTTGTGGTTTTATTTCTAGTATTGTGAATTTGGTTTCAAATTTATAGAATCCTTTGTTTTCAAAGTGTGACTAAGCAATCAATTGATCAATGATAGACTTACACTCATGAGAGGACCCCCTCGCGAGTTGTAAGAATATCTAGTTTTGCTTTTATTTGCTCATAGTGTGATATTTTTTGAAGTTTCTTTTCTTTTGGAGTAGTTTCATTACAATTATGTTTTAATCATTCATTATTTTGATTTCAAAGTGCTCATAAAGGAAAATTACCAAAAATATTTTGACTTTCATATGCATTTTCCTTTAAGTTTCATTACTCAGTAAATTTCATAGATGGAAAAATAAATATGTTTTAAAGTTAATTGCGCACATGAGTAATCATTTGGAGTTACAAGTTCTCATTTGATTTTTTCTTCTGTCAGTAGTTTCATTAGCATTCCTTTATGCATTTGTAGTTACTTCATTTTCTTTCTACAATTGGGAATTAATTTTTCTTTATGTAATTTCCTTTTATGCAATTAGTGTAAAGGTTCCTTTCTGCAAAGTAGTGTTGCAGCTTTTTTAATTCTGCAAGTAGTATTAAAATATTTTTCCTACAATCTAGTGTTAGTTTTTCCTTTTATGCAAGTAGAAATAGGTTTTGAATTTTGCAATTAGAATAGATTTTCAAGTATGCAAGCAATAGATTTCAATTCAGTTAAGTATTTGGGTTTTGATGTAACTTTGAATAGAAAGAACTTGTGCGTGATTACTCTCTAAATCTCATTCAAACATTTGCCCATACTCAGGATAATTTCACATTTAGAATAATTTAATCCATAGATAAAATTCCTAGCATGTATGGTGCACATACATCTCACAAGTAGATGAACCTTGGTTGAAAATTAATGAAGTAATTTAAGAACAATTAAATTACCCAACATTTTGTCATCGTTTTTGGGGAGGTTTATAAAGGATTCCATTCTTGGTTTGCATATCATTTTAGGTGCATTCAATTTTTTATATGCATAATTAAAGCATGGTAAAATTCATTTATGCATAGATAAAGGGATTCTAGGGGTAGATTTGTAAGTAGAGGTAGAAGTTCAATTCCAACATTACCACTCACCCCCTCTAGACCTTGTAGTGCCGCACCATCCACTCATACTCACATTCCATCATTAACAGGGAGACATAGACTTCCTAAGGTGCATAGATCTGAAATTCAGCCAAAATATTCACCAACTTCTTCTACTGAAGTTGTAGTTGAAGAACCTACATCCCCAACAGAAGGAGTAATTTTCCTTTCTTCAACAGGAGAGCAACTTCTAGGACAAGAACTAAAGGTTCCTAGTGAAGAGGAAGGAGAATAAACTTATTATACCATTAGTAGAGGAACCAGAAGAAGAGATAGACAATCCTTTCATAGAACCTTATATTAACTGGTTCTGGAAAATGCCAAACCAGTTAGACAGCCTCAGAGAAGGATGAATCCTAATCTAAGAGAAACTGTTAAGGAGGAATTACAAAAGTTACTATATGTGAATTTCATCTATCCAATATCAGCTAATCAATGGTCTTGTGGGTGAGAACACCCTAGGGTCTTGGGTTGAAAACCCCAACAGAACATAGGGCAAAAAATAGTAAGAAATGCTCAAACAAACAATCTAAATGCTTATACTACTAAATTGGGAAGGAGTGACCTTACCCGGAGGTCCTATGTTTGGGTAGATCTCACAAGGTTCAAACCCTCTGCTTCTTTTGATGCCTTTGAAACCTATAAATTATCCAAGCAAAGCATATACAACAGTAGTAACATAAAGCATATTCATGATAAGCAAATGAATGCAAATGAATGATTATGCATTAATCTAAGTATTATAAAAAAATCACGGCATGCATCAATGCATAAACACGATAAATATTAGGAACATAACATCATTTCTTTATTGATGTAAGCTACAAGAAAGGTGGAAAACTACAACCTGAGTCTTCCTCTAGCTCCAAGCAAAACCATCCTCCAAATCCGTCCTTTTCCAGCCTCAGCAATCTTCCTCCATCAACATACACAAGGATATCACAAGAGGGATGAAGGATATCTCAAAAGAGGAAACAAGAGTTTCCTAAAGCCTGGGGAGCGTAGGAGGCACAGGGATTTCTTTAGACTCGATCAAGGATAAATCAACTATAATACCAATATCTCATCTCTTCTCCCTATAGGCCTTCCCATGGAGGTTTATTTATACTTCTCCAAATTAGTTTTTTCAGTTGGGAAACAGTTGAGCCACAGGGTATAGTAGGTGAGTAATAGGTGAAACCCATAAACTCCACTCGAAATTAAGGAGATTTATTATTTTTAAGTGTTTTAACACATGTACATGGGTTGGGTATATGCTGACCCACGTGTAAATGCTTTTAACACAGGGCAAAGTAGCGTATTGGAAATAAAACATTGTTTTTTAGATTTTGGACCAAGTCTGGAAAGGGAGGGTTGCCCTAGGCCATAACCAAAGCATCAAATCTACCAAGAGTGGTAAATGGTGCTATAACAAAAGGGTGTCATCTTTAATGATTGTTCCAAAAAAAGATGGAAAATGGAGAGTGTGTATTGACTATAAGGAATTAAACAAAGCTACTTTGAAAAATCATTTTCCACTACCCTTTATAGATCAAGTATTCGATACAGTGGTAGAGAAGAAGCATTTTTCTTTTTTAGATGGTTCTTGTGGATATAACTAAATCCAACTAGCACTAGAAGATCAAGATAAAACTACGTTTACATGTCCATGGGGAACATATGCCTATAGGGTACTTCCCTTTGGATTATGTAATGCACCTACCACATTTCAGAGAGAAGTTGTAGATATATTTTATGGTATAATTCATGATCGTGTAGAAGTATACATGGATGACTTTACTGTGTATGGTGATACTTTTGAGGAAGCTATTGAAAATTTGGAAAAAATTCTTATTAGATGTAAAGAAGCAAACCTTTCATTAAGCCATGAGAAATGTTTTATGATGTTCAATGAAGGGATTGTTTTAGGCCACCATATTTCAAGTGATCGAATTAAAGTGGATATATCGAAAGTAGAAACAATTTCCAAATTTTCAATTCCTTTTTGTCAAAGAGATCAAGTTTTCTTAGATTTACTGGATATTATAGAAGATTCATAGAAATTTAAAAAAAATATAGCTTCTCCACTTATTAAGCACACAAAAGATTGTGAATTTGTTTGGAATTTTGATTGTCAAAAAGCATTTGAGACATTGAAACAAAAGATTATTGAAGCACCAATTCTAAGGAGACCTAATTGGTCTCTTCCTTTCCACATTTCTACTGATGCTTCAGATATAGCTCTAGGATATGTGTTGGGACAAAAAGATTTAACTCCTTATGTTATCTATCATACAAGTAAAAAATTGGCTCGATCAGAGTTAAATTACACTGTAACAAAAAAGGAGTTTTTAGCTGTTGTGCATGCCATTAATAAGTTTCATAATTATATCACTAGTTATGAAACTTTCATTCATACAGGTCATTATGCCATTAGGTATCTAATGGAAAAACCAATTACTAATGGTAAAACTAAGAGATGATTGCTATTGTTACAAGAATTCAACATTACTATTCTTGATAGACCAAGAAAATAAAATATGGGTGTTGATTTTCTTTCTAGAATGCAGAATAATAATGATGATATTCTTGTAAAAGATAACTTTCCCAATGAATATCCTTTTACAGTATTGACTAAAACACCTTGGTTTGCAGATATTGCTAATTATTTGGCTACAAGAAAGTTACCTCCACAACTATCAGCTAGAGAAAAGAAAAAAGTGATAAAAAATAGTGAACCTTATTCTTGGATAGATGGATAATTGTAAAAAATTGGACCTGATTTGATCATCCAAAGATTTGTTCAAGAAGATGAAGTACCTAAAATCTTGAAAGATTTTCATGATGAGCCATGTGGAGGACACTTTGTTGGCAAAATAACTGCCTACAAAATCCTTATTTTGGGATATTACTGGTCATCCATTTTCAAGGATGCCAAAGAATATGTCAAAAGATGCGATAGTCGTCAAAGAATGGGGAAGCCTATTCCATCATATGAAATGCCTGTACAAGCACAGGTACTTGTAGATCCTTTTGAAAAATGGGCTCTATATTTTGTTGGACCAATAAATCCTCCATATAAACAGAAAAGGTGCATAATTGTTTACACAGATTATGTTACCAAATGGGTAGAAGTTAAACCTCTTTTATTTGTAACTGAAAATGTTGTAGTTACATTTATTTTTGAGGATATTTTTACTCGTTTTTGTGTTCCAAAAGAAATTGTAACAGATCAAGGTACTCAATTAACATCCAAGTTGGTACAAAAGGTCATGGATCAATATAAGATCAAGAATTGAAAGTCTACTCCATATCATACACAAGTCAATGGACAAGTGGAATCCACCAACAAAGTGCTTGAAAAAAATTTCACCAAGATTGTGCATTTGCATAGGAAGGATTGGGTAGAAAAGCTTCCAGAAGCACTATCGGCATATCGAACCACATGAAGAAACACAACCGAAAATACTCCTTATAAGATTGTATATGGGAAGCAAGTTTTTCTTCCAATATAATTCCAAGTGGAGACTTTTAGAACAACATCTAAATTGGGCATTGATCTATCATAAGCTCAAAAATAGAGACTAACACAATTAAATGATCTAGATGAGATTCGGCAAGATGTTATCCAAGGAACTAACATAGTTCAACAGTAAAGATCAAAGTGGCATGACAAATTTATCAAAGCTAAAAATTTCAAGCAAGGTGGCTGGGCTCTTCTTTTTTATTCCAAATTCAAATATTTTCAAGGGAAAATTCAAACTCATTGGCTTGGTCCTTATGAGATTGGTATGCTTTTTTTAATGGAACAGTCAAAATCAAAACTATTGATGATGAACAAGCTACTTTTCTTGTTAATGGTCATAGATTAAGGTTGTATCATAAACCACTAACAAAGGAAGAGTTTGTCAAATATTTGCAAGAGAATTCTAAATTCAAGTTGGTCAAGAAAGGAGATTATTCTCCTCATTCTCCAACTTCATTGTAGTTTTTCTTATTAAATTAAAAAATAATAATTATAAATAAATAACAAATAAATAAATAAATATAGATATATAAGTATAAACATGAATACCTACCATATTTTATACAGAAAATATTAAATGAAAACCAAGATTGCTTGGCGGTTTAGATTTTCATAATTCCCTTTGATTTTCCCTATTTCTTTCTATCTTTCTTTTTCTAATAAATTTTACGTGATAAACAATACTTCTGAAAACTAGTTTTCTTCATTAATGACTAAAGCATCAGCAACAATAAAGAGTTTTTTCTCTACTCAGAGCAACAAAATTTCAAAATAAGCAACAACAGAATTTATGTCATTCTGCAGTCGATCTTCAATTCTGCAACCAAGTCTAAATTCTACATTTATATCAATATCAGAAAATCCATAGCAAAGCAATATCAAAGGAACTCACAAAGTAAAGGTATGTAGGATGTTGAATTATTTTTAATATAAGAACTTAGGTTTTAATTCATGGGATAATTTTATTAAAACAAAAGTTTGAATTATTAGAAAACCTTATAAGGCTGCCTAAAAAATCATAACTGTTACAACCCACCATCATCATTACTCATTCGGTCACATCAATTTTGCATATGTCTCACTGATCTTATGAAATCGAATCTAAGAACTGGGGGAGATCATATGAAAAAGTGTAACCCTATCACGAAACTAATACTCCATAAGCACCTTACTCCACTATCATTTTACTCTACCTCATCCCATTTCATTCCATTTTGAAACCCTCACTAGTCAACTCTGCTCATTTCATATCAACCCTCCATCATCCCTGTTGAAAGGAAACAATCGAAGACTGAGACTTCTCTCCCCCACGGGTATCATTGTTCGCAAAATCAATTTTCTCCAAGCATACTCGAGAGTTAGAGATCAGTTGCAATAGGTAGGGTGGATTAAGTTCTTTGAAAAATTCAACAGGCGTGAAACAGAGGTTACCGAAGCTTTTGCTCAGGATTTTGATGGAGTCGAGGTAGAAATTGGAGACATTGAGCTTATCTTGACAGATTCTATCATGGAAAAAACTACATAATTACCCATCAACAGAGAAAGTTGGTTCAAGAACAGGAAAATCAAGGAGAATGACTGGGTAAACCTCCTCATAGAACCATGTATGTATGTATCCATGTTTAAAAAGGGAATTCCAATTACAACACTAAAAGGGAAATGGAGAATCTTATTGTTTCTTATCCATAAATTTTTTATTTTTGAAGGAAGGTTTGAAACTATGTTTTTCTACCATGCCCGACTTTTAATGCATTTTATTGACGGGAATGAAATCAAATTGCCTTACTTTTTGCTTCAAAGTCTTAGAAATATGGCATATGGATTACAAAGAGAGTCTAAATCCATTGATAATGCCCTCTACCATCATTGACTAATCAAAATTCTCATAGAAGCACATTTATAAGCTAAGGGAGACAATTGGCAGGACTTTTTGGTTCGTACCCACTTTATAGAAGTTCAAGAAGAAGAAACAAGTAGGAGGGTTAAAAGGAGTCGAAGAAGGTCAACATCAAAACCTAACCCCGAAGAGAAAATGGAAGAATAAAGTCCAAAACATAATGAAACAGAAGAGTCAAAATACCTATTTGAAGATGACACCCTATTCTCCCAGTACTTAGAAATATGTAAGCAGAAAAATGAAAAGCAGAGTCTTAGAAGAAAGAAAGCCAACTTAGGTTGTAAGCTACCTAAAGAAAGTGAAAAATAAGAGAAGAGAAAATAAGAGGTTAGAAAAGAAAAAGGTCAAGACATTGAAGGATCAGGGGTAAAATTAAGAAGAATTAGACGAATTTCAAAATTCTAAAAAAAAAATCTCCAGAAATGATCGATATTGAAGAAGAAGGGTACAAAATACCACCTCACACAATGAGCCCGACAAGAAAAACGCTAGACATTGATCCAATCCAGCAAGAAATATATGACTATGTAGAAACCCTAGAACAAAGAGCGGAACAAAAGGTTTTATTTCCAGTACGTTGTGGTTTTATTTCTAGTATTGTGAACTCTGTTTCGAATTACTAGAATCCTTTGTTTTCAATGCGTGGCTAAGCAATAAGTCGATCAGTGATAGACTTACATTCACTGGAGGAAACCCTGGCAAGTTGTAAGAATATTTAGTTTTATTTCTATTTTCTGATAATGTGATATTTTTTTGAAGTTTCTTTTCTTTTGGAATAGTTTCACTACAATTATGTTTTGATCATTCGTTATTTTGATTTTAGAGCGCTCATAAAGGAAAATTACCAAAACGATTTTGACTTTCATATGCATTTCCTTTTAAGTTTCATTACTGAGTTAATTTCAGAGATGGAAAAAGAAATGTCTTTTAGAGTTAATTGTGCACATCACTAATCATTTAGAGTTACAAGTTCTCATTTGATTTTTGCTTCTGTCATTAGTTTCATTAGCATTCCTTTCCGCAATTGTAGTTAATTTATTTTCTTTCTACAATTAGGAATTAAGTTTTCTTTATGCAATTTCCTTTTATGCAATTAGTGTAAAGGTTTCTTTCTGCAAAGTAGTGTTGTAGTGTTTTCAATTCTGCAAGTAGCATTAAAAAAAATTCTGTGCAATCTAGTGTTAGTTTTTCCTTTTATGCAAGTAGAAATAGGTTTTGAATTCTACAATTAGAATAGATTTTCAATTTTACAAGCAATAGATTTTGGTTCAATTAAGTAATTGGGTTTTGATGTAACATTGAATAAAAAGAACTTGTGTGTGATTACTCTCTAAATCTCATTCAAACATTTTCCCATACTCAGGATAATTTCACACTTAGAATAATTCAATCCATAGATAGAATTCCTAGCATATATGGTGCACATACATCTCACAAGTACATGAACGTTGGTTGACAGTTAATGAAGTAATTTAAGAAAAATTAAATTACCCAACATAGTGTATGTTTATTTTATATAAATATTTTTCATATAAATTAATTAATTAAGTTAAGGTCTTTAATTGATTTGGTCAATTACATTAAGTTATATCAAGAAAAATAGTTGATGCTTGGTTAAATTAATAATAATTAACGCAGTACTATTTTAATGTTAATGTGATGGGTCATTAATGATTTCGAATAATAAAATTAATTAACCCTAAGTTAAACTTAATAAATACCCTTTTAATATTAATAAAGGTTATAAAAGGGAGGAAATTAGATGCTAGGAAGACGTCTAACAATGACTTAAATGTGAATTGTTTTCCTAACTTATACAACAATGCAAGAAAGTTTAGTAGGATACATAGAGCTCACACATGAAAGGATTTAGTAGATCCTTGAGGATTTGCTCAGTATCAGTAATGCTCGTTTAACAAGCATGGTTAAAATAAAACTTACACCTAAACTTTTATATGCATGTGTGGGTCAAAGAAGAGTTGTAAATTTCCTAAGCTAGATTAATGAACCTTGTGTGTCAAGCAAATATTTGACTAATTTAGCATGGTGAGGAAATGAGGGAATCGAAGTTGAGGAGGGTCACAAGGACCACCTCCACTAGAACCACCACAACCATCACTAGAGTTGACTCTCATCTTGTGTTCATGAGAGGCAATTAATGAAACTTTAAGAGGGTGTCGAGCAACTGAGGTGGAAGTAGGGCACCCTCCATCAGGGGTGGTCACCCTCGAGGGATTAAGGGACTTTGATCAAGGATCTTAAACCAAGGATATTATTATGCAACTAGTCCGAAGGGGGGATCATTTCAAGTTCTCAATGGCACTTAACAAAGGAAGAAGGATCAAATCACAACAATTTCCAGGAATTGAGAGAAATAAATTTGCAACGACTCACATCACCAGGAAGGGTTGAATTCTATAAGCTAAGACACATATTTGAGAAGGGTCAAATTACTTCTTAAGGGAGGCTAAAGTTATAGTCTCAACGGGAGACTAATTGTTGTAGCATCTAGAGGGTTGAATTATCTTGAATAGAGGCTGAATTGTGTTGGGTTCGAGGAAGTCAAAATAAAGAAGCTAAATTGCATAATAATTAGCCAAATGACTGCAATAATTGTGGAGACTAAAATTTCACCCATAAATTCAAGAATTTATATGAGAAATTCAAGTTAGAGCAAGCCAAGTTTTCTAGTGAAATTGTAGTCACGATTTCAAGTCGGAAAATCTTCCAAGGGTCGGTCAAATTATTTTTCATTGGCCAATCTACCAAGTTTTTCCAAATAAATTAATGTAAATCTTCCTCAGTATTTTAATAAAAATTGGATGGGTTTTTGGCTTTGGAATTTTCTACAAAATTTTGTGAATTCATGGTTTCCCAATTCGCTGTTGGAATTATAAAAATTTTGGCACAATTCTTTTTTGAAATTTTTTGAAGAAATTTTTAGTAGGAAAATTTTAACTAATAAAAGGGATATTTTACTTTCCCTTTGGTCTCTTCTCTTATAATCTCTAGTTTCCAATGCATATAAAGATATAAGAATAGATACATCTTCCTTCAAAGTGAATAATTTTCAAATTGACTTTGAGTCAAAGTAGTATCCTTTCCACCAAATGTTGACAATGTCTTGTTGCCTTTTGTTGGCCTTGTTGACAACCCAATTTTTAGGGATTTGTTGAAGGGATTAGAATTTGAGGTTGAACAGTGATGCTACCCAAGAACCATTCTATTTTTCCTCATTATGACTTGATGACAAACATAGTAGTCATCCCAAGTAGCACATATTATAAAAGAACTACGCTTAGTACCACAAGATAGTGAATTCACTAGAGCAGAGTATATGGAAACTCTTGGCTTATGAAAAGTGCAAAGGATTCCACTAAAACACATTTTGAAAATGTGATGGAGATATTCCTCCATAATTTTCGTGCTTTAAATAATATAGTATTTTTAGCCAAGAAAATATCCTTGAAGCCACATAATTTTCCTTATAAATCCCCTGCATTTGCCATTAACATAAGCATATCGTTATAAAGCTTAATATCTTTGCAAATTTCACTAATTGTAGCAACATTTAAGAAGAAAATGATAGCTTTAATGTGAAAATTTTGCACAAATCAACGCATAATTGGTGATGGAAATGACAATGTTTTCCATTTTATTATCTATTAATCTAGCACTAGTTCCATCATCTTGGGCCCTTTGCTAAGCAAGAAGGGAGGAAATCATGTGAGGCCCTGACTTGCATGAGGTTCAAGAGCATATATATATATATATATATGATATATAATATATATATATATATAATAGAGAGAGAGAGAGAGAGAGGTTTATGCACCATTTGAGGGCGAGTGCAGGTGGCACATGGGTCTCATGTGAGGCCCTAACTTGCATGATGTCAAAGTGCATGGATATGTTGTGTGTGTGTGTGTCATTTTATTTTATATTATATACGTTTGGTTGTTATATATTATATATATTGATTATATAGTGTATTTGTATTTATATAAATAATTTTCATTATAATTAATTAATTAAGTTAAGATCCTTAATTAATTTAGTTAATTACATTAAGATATTTCAAGCAAAATAATTGATGATTGGTTAAATTAATAATAATTAACTCAATACCATGATTAATGTTAATGTGGCGGGTCATTAATGAGATCAAATAAGAAAATTAGTACCCCTAAGGTAAACTTAATAAATACCCTTTTTAATATTAATAAAGGTTATAAAAGGGAGGAAATTAAATGCTAGGAAGATGTTTGACGATGATTGAAATGTGCATTGCTTCCCTAACCCAAACAAAAATGCAAGAAAGTTTAGTATGATACATAGAACTCACATATGACAGGATTTAGTAGATCCATGAAGATTTGCTCAGTATTAGTAATGCTAGTTTAATGAGCATGGTTAATATAAAACTTGCACCTTACCTTTTATATGCATGTGTGGGTCAAAGAAGAGTTGTAAATGTACAGGGCTATGTTGTTGTTGGGTAGCGAAGGCCATGCGTAACGGTTTTGGGGCTCAAAGTCCACAATTTTGGGTAAAATTATGGTAAAGACTCTGTGAAGTGCACGGAGGGTGAATTGTAATGAGTCAAGTCAATGGGTTGTCCGCTCGAAAATAATGTAAGAAAAATAGAAAGTGAATCGGCCGGCCCATGGTCTGCGGACCATGGAAATGTATAAATAGAGCAAGGCTCTATGGCTAGAAGTCAGTTTTTTGGTTTTGGATCTTGATGTTATGGATTTGTGAAGGAAATATTCTCTCTGTGTCTGTAAGTCCGAGTCAAGGGTGTTGGTAGATAGATAGAGGATCTGCAGCTGTGTGCGTAGAGGCTTGGTAGAGTCTGCATCTGTGCGCACGGACCCCTGCAGCTGAGTGCGCAGGGTGGACCTGGTTGTACTGGAAAGGGGATCAATAAAGATAAGAAGTTCTGAATCATTGCTTGTTTTATCGCGAACTTATCTGTTGCTTATGTTCTAAATTTATGCATGTTTTTGATTGCACGCACTAGTTGTTACTATTAAATACTTGCTTAAAGACCTTAAGAAGTAGATCAGATCTATAATAAATCCATTAATAAGAAAACGCACCTGTGCGGATCTACGTGGAAGCCCGACAGCAGTACAGAGTGGCGCGAGGCCATAGAACGGTTTGCGACTCCTCCAGACCACATCAAGACATCCCAAGGGTGCAGAAACTTGGTTCCAACACCCTCCCCTACTACCTCGGGTGAGAGTTGTTGCCAAAAGGGCCAGTAGTTGCGGGATTTGTTTGTCTAATCACTCTTCCGAACCTGGGTTAGGCCCCAATAAGCCAAAAAAATGGTTCCATTACCGGGACCAGAATCTGCCTATGGGATGCCTGATGTCGAAACACTAGAACCCTATAAAGAAAGAACTTTAAGATTGGTTGGATCAGAAGCTTCACAAATTCGTGGTACAAGAAAATAGAAACCCATGTATATCTGAGGAAAGGTGGCTAGACTGCTACATATACACAGAGATCCACGAGATCTTCTTCGCATCCTTCTCGACAGAGCTGTATGAGTGGATCGTGAGGCTAGCTGACAATCAGGGAAGGTGTCAACTAGATCAGCCCATTATGTGGACTCCAGAGTTGGTGCGTAGGCTGGAAGCATTTAAAGATAAAATCGCACCAGCAGTAGATCACTAGTTGGATCGAATAATAGGTGGGTTTATCACCAAATTCGCAATTGACACAACTGTGAGTTATAGCGAAGTAGAAAGGCACTTTCTCCAAGGACCATAGGGTAAGTACATAAAATCATTGAATACCTGGATTAAAATGTTGTTATGCGAGAAACGGGTTACGTGCATCGATTGATGTATGGGGTAACGCGGAGTGGAAGAGGCTATCGAGGGACCGAAGGATTAGAGAATAGTCCCTTGATTTCTATTTCATGAGAAAGTGAGGAGGAGCTCGCATGGTTCTCTCCAAGAAGCGCAGTCTAATTGATAAAGCAGCGCATTCCACTGGTACCCCCACCATCCACACCATCCCCCACTTCACCTACATCGAACCCTCTTCGCCTACCCTACCTCTGCCACCACCGAGGGTTGGAATGGCGAGTGCGATCAAGTTGCCAGTGTTTAGAGGCATAGGAAGTGAGGAACCAGATCAATTCTGGTTTGTGGTAAAGGCCATATGGGAAACCTAAGGCGTAACAGATGATAATATCAAAAAGGATACTCTAGTAAGCACACTGTAGGATCACGCGCTGACGTGGTATATAAAGTACTCCAGTGATCACCCGGATGTGGGAATAGTAGTGATCTAGGATGCATTGAACAAGGAATTTAGCTGCCCAAAATAAAAAATGCAGTCAATCATCGGGTTCAAGGAGATCGCGATGCTACTTGGTGAAACGTCGTGGGATTTGGATTAGAGATTGAAGAGTACAATCTGCGAGGCTAACATGACGCTGACAGATGCGCAGCACTGTGCATGGCTTGTGGCATCTTTGACTCCGCATCTAAGGATGGCGCTATCACAACAAAAGATCTCAACCCAAGCTAAAGCACTAGAGACATCAATGAGGTTGCATGAAACTCCAATACAGGATCTTGGGTTGGGAGTTTAGTAAATCCACGCGCAGCTACAAAACTTATTCTTAAAGATGCAAAGTTTGAAACAGGATAAGGCGCCCTGGTCAAAGGCACACATAGAGGTGTGGTGCATAAAATGTAAAGGCCAGGACCATGATAAGGATCATTGTCCAATATTCGCAAACTATTTGGCAAGAGGGGGACCAATGCCATTGTGACCAGAGGCACAAGTAAGGCCAAGCACGGCGGCCACACTCTAGTGCGTGATCTTCCAGGTGGGGAGAAAGCACACCATGGACAACTGTCATCTATTGCAAAAACTTATACAACCCCCTCAGTAGCATTTTTCAATTTTTGTAGATTGATGGGTCATGATGAATGCAATTCCCGAAGTTATGAATTGCTGATGGATCGGACACCTGCTTATAGGATGCAAACCGAGGCGTGAGGTTAGGATCCAATTGCAGCAATAGCATGAGGTGGATTCCAAGGACGCGGACGGAGACGAGGAGGAATGGGACCTGGACGAGGGCGGGACAATTAATCTACTACAAATGTGGAGGACCTAGCCACTATGTGTGGGATTGCACGAACCCGACCAGAACATGTTGCATGTATTGTTACCAATTCGATCATAAAGCAGTAGATTTCCCCACACTAATTGCACATATGTGGGAAAAAGGGGTGCTTCAGGCTACTGCCACTCAGAACGTCCAAATGATGAAGGCGAAACCACACGAGGAGGATCCTAACGTGAACATGATGCTCAGAAGTGGTGCAACTACAGGAGAAGATAAGGGGAAGCAACCTGAGGAGGATGCATGGGTCCGCAAGGCCCCTACAAAGCAACTTGAATTTGATTTGGAATGCGCGAAGGAAACATTTATGGAAGCTAAGAAGAGCTTCGTGAAGGCTTCTACTTCAGGTAGCAAGGATCAAACTGAGCCGGAGGTGGATACTTCTATGCTAACTACCTTTTTAGAGAAATGCATGAAGCTACTATGAGACACTAAAGCGCTGAAGGGATTGCAAGAATTGATAACTAGATGCATAGGATCAGGTGAACCACACATGGTCAGGAAACTAGGCAAGCATGATTTGCGCACTGGGCGGGAAATGTGGTTGACTGCCCAGATTGGTGACTATGAGATGGATCAAGTCGTTCTGGACTTGGAGTCAGATGAAAATGTCCTACCTAAATAGACCTAGGAACGCATGGATAGGCCCACGTTACAGTGGTCTCCTATTCAATTACGGATGGCGAACCAACAAAAGTTCTTGCCCATGCGGAGATTACAAGGAGTCATAATGGATATAGAAGGTGTGAGCACACAAACAGACTTTGAGGTAATAGAAATTGTGGATGACAATAACCCTTACCCATCACTATTAGGGATAGATTGGTTCATGGACATGAATGGAGTCATTAATTTAAAAAACTGAAAGATGATATTTGAGAAGAAGTCCCTATGCTTAGTCGTTCCACTAGATCCGGCTGAAGGAGCACGCTACACTGAACCCATACGAGGCGATGAGATTGATGAGGACTTGGATCATATCTACCAGATCACAGCGCAAGATCAAGATCGAGAATCCGATAGTGGATGGGAGAATCTCATGGGAGCGCGACAGTTCCTATACGTCAGACTCTGATGAAGAGATTGAGTGATGGCAGAATCGATTGCATGAGGTAACAACACTAAATTGTAATAGGATGGTTAGATCACTACGCCGTGTAACGATAGAAGCAAGGGGGCGGCCAACTAGTGAGGGTGCAACGATAGCAGAGGAACTAGTAGACTGCTGTGAAATGGCAAGTTTAGAAGAAAAGCAGCAGGGTGCACAAATGGGGCCACCGTGTGCAACAACTGCATAAGGGTGGAGTATACAACAAAAAACTAGGGGAAAGTGGCACAAATATAGGAGGCAGGCGTGCGTATAGGTTGGAGGACAAAATGGGGTGAGCATCCATCAACGACATAGGGTGCAGGAGCGTGGTGTGCCAAAGCCTAACCAAATATGAATCAAAAATCTGAATTCACCACAATGATGCAATCCGCTAGCTGTCCGTGACAAAGCCAACAGGAAAACAAGGGGGAGCACGAACACTATCCACTTGATAAGATGACCCACTGGGAATCTCCAGATACCAGGGACTTGATGGGCCTATAATAGGAGGGAGGTGAAGGTGAGCGTCTCAATACTAAGACAAGAGGGAACCCATAATGGGCGTGGTAGTAGCAGGTTTTGCGAAATCAATGAAGGCTGGGCGCAACTAAGAAGGAAAAGCACAATGTTGGGGGAAAGAATCAGCAAAATGAAAAGTGGCGTCACACCAGTAGGCCGCGAGAATCTACACATAAGGGAACCAGGTATGGCCAAGTCTACCTCGATAATAGAGCGAGCTGCAACCCTATTATCATGGCTGCAACCGCACCAATGGAGAAGTGTACCCTAGACAACAACACCTAAGGAGACAACGGATATGAAGGCACTCGAAAGGTGCCCGCAGCCCGGGCTAGCAGGAATGTTGAGACCTCGCACCTAGGGCATGACCACCTAACTAGCTGTGGAAAGCACAGTCTCAACGCCCTGAGTAGTTGGAAGAGGGCACGGGACTATAAACAAGGTTGTGGGAGGTCGGTGCAGAAAGAAGGTTTCATGCAGGGCCATTCGATCAGCAAGATCATGGCTGCACCAAAGGGGTTGTGCTGCAGCATGGGAAGGTTGGGAGGTGACCATTAACATTACTATTCTTGATAAGAAGTTTGAGCTATGACAGAAAGGAGCAGGTGGCAGGTCATTAAGACAAGAGTCCTAAATTAGATACGCAAAGATCTACTGACTAGACAATATTAATGAACTGGAAGTGGAGGGAAGGTATACATTCAAATTCACAAACCTGTGGACAACACTGGGATATTTGAGAGTTGAACTAGTAAAGACTAGCAAACACCTAGCTACTAGGAACCCCATGAGTACCATGGCAAGAACCCGAGCACGGTTCGCAGAAGAGTTGTATCCAAACCAGGAGGATCCTGATGAAGCGACTGGGGTCCCTGAGGTTCCAAAGTCCCCACGCACACCGCGGCCCCATAAAGACAAGCAAACGATGGGGCCAGTCAAGGTATCACCAAGGTTCAATAAATTGTCAATAGCTAAAAAGGGCAAAGAAATCACCAGCGAACCCAAGGAGGACGAAGAATATTTGCAAGCCCTAATCACTAAAATTGAAGCACAGGATGAGGAAGAAGAGGATGTGTTCCACATACCTTCACTACCCCCATATGTCTCTCCATGGAATGGGACGACCAAGATACTAAAAGACATGGACACTGCGAAGAGTACGCTATAGACCCCGCTTCTTCAAGATGAGATAAGGTTTGATGGTTTGTCACTGGGTTGAGTACCGAGTATCAAGTTCAAAGATTGGGATCTTGCGAACAACGAAAAGTTCCCCCAATTGGCTACAGACAAATTACCGCCAAGGAAGTGGTTACTGGGTGTGGTGTGGCCATCACCATTTTTGTTATCTGACAGTTACTCTGTCTGGTACATGATGGGTATCTTTGGTTGGACGAGCTGATTCCTATCACAGCCGATTTAATAAATTGGATTACCCACCTGCCTATTAAAGGGAACAACCCCACAAACATAGCCGGAACAAGTAGCGATGTGGGTCTCGCAAAAGCACTGAAGGCTAAATATAAGCTAGAAAAACAAAAGCGTGGGTATGTAATCGCAAGCATCAAAGACCGAGGGGTGCGAGTCACCACCCAGCTACTAGCTAGTAAACTCATGAGGAAATGTCGCGTAGATGAGGTGCCAACCCCTGTCATTGCATTTGTGGAGTAGTGTGCAAAAGGAGTTCAATTCAACTAGGCGCAGTTCTTATGCGACAAATTTTTGACAAATTGTAAGGAAGCACAAGAAAAAGGTAACACTTTCCATTATGCATGGTTGCTACTATCAATCCCTCTAGTTGCAGGAGAACTATTGCAAGGTAGCCAGTTTCCCAGCATTGAGCACAACCTACTTGAAGTAGTGTGGTATACCTCGCTCTAGGCTACAAAGGACACCACAAGGGTTCGAGAGATCAAGGTATTTTGGATATTCATGGAAGCGAGTATCTGGACATGGATCGCTAGCAGACCGCGGATGTCCCCAATAGTCTACAATAATTTTCAAAGCACGACTGAGTTCAAAGCAGACATGCACAACCTATATATTTGAGCACGGAAGGATCCAAAGTGAACATGGGTCAAGCTTCCATTCATTACAACGGACGATGCAATTTACGAGGTATTGGTAGCATGGACTCCGAAATGGTGCGCCTCAGACATGGTCACGTTAGAAAGGATGGCAGCACAATAGCGAAAGAAGGAAATCCAACTGCGACTCACTAAACTGGTGGAAAGGACACATCAAGGACAAAAGGCCACTTCGCAGCAGGAGGCGACCCAGGAAGTAATTTCCAAGGAGATCATGGAAGATCAGGAAATGTCCTTGGAACAGGACATGCAGAAGGAACCAGAGACACAGAAACACACATACTTCACCACAAAATTGACCCAAGGCAAAAGGTCGCGCAGTAAGGAATCGCCACATGCACGCAAAACAAAGACTTTGGAGAAAGAATTTCTTAACAGCAGCGAACCAATGTGTAATGTCGCTACCGGCAATTTGGAGGAGCTGATGACAGAGCAGACAACTATGTTGGGGGAGCTCAAAGTGCAGTTAAAAGCATTACAGGTGTGACCCTCTTGAGGGATGATACCAAACTTAGCAGATGATACAACCATAGCCGAGCAGATGGTGCGTAGTAACACAATGAACACTTTAGTGTTGCCAGCAGGCACTGTCTTAACCAAAGCCAAGGGTGACATGCAAAGTTGGGGGTTGAATTTGACCGTTCTGGCTTGAGAAACCCTCTACCAACTGCAGGATGGGGTAACCGCTAAGATGCGTGCTAGGGAAGGTCGCGCCCTCCAAATCTTAATGGAGCATAAGGAAAATTTGGAGCAGGTTAGCCTACAGTGTGATGACTTGGTCGCCTAAAACCAGGAAGTGGAATGGGCCATGGTAGAGGCTTGCATCAAGGTACTAGAGTTGGTTGTCCCAGCGGAACTTCCAATAACTGACAAGATTCATCACATAGCTGCAGGATTCTGTACGGCCCAATAGGAGGCCGTGAAAGGTCAATGGGAATTAAATTTGCAAATTGCGGAGCTAAGACTGAAGGCGCAACCACCCACACCCCCGGAAGTTCGAAAGCAGTGTCGCAGTGAAATTCAAGCAGAATTGGAAGTCATAAAGCGCGCGGTCCAAGATTGTTCAGGATTGTTGGATCAGTCCCTCCTTATGCTCACATCCCTACAAGACGACCCAACGCTACAACAAGTAGAAACAGAAGCGCGGGAGTTACAGTGGGAATATGACAAAGTCTGGGGGACTGTGGAAACGGTCGCCATCATACAACGACTAGCCAAAATGAGGGAGGCCCAGGTTCTCAAGCCACAAGTTGATGCCGCTCGGCAGAAGGAAGCAATGCTTAAAGAACGCATCTAGCCTTGGCTTGATGAGGCATTCGTGGTCTTCACCAACATCGAGGGAAAGTTAGCACACATGCAGGCAACATTTGAAGCCAAGCAAGCAACAGAATCTAATATTGATGCATCAGTGGCTCTCGTAGAACGGTAAAGCAGATGGCAGAAGATTTTGTTGCGAGAGTAAGCGAAACGCAAAAGTTGTTGAATGACCTCTGCGCGAAGATTGCTACACCAACCAAGTGACTCAGGATGAGTCATGTTGATTGTGTTGGGGGCTAGTTGGGTAGTGGAGGCCTTGTGTAATGGTTTTGGGGCTCAAAGCCCACAAATTTGGGTAAAAGTATGGTAAATACTCCGTGAAGTATGTGGAGTGCAAATTGTAATGAGTCAAGTCAAAGGGTTGTCCACCCAAAAATAATGTAAGAAAAATAGAAAGTGAGTTGGCCAACCCATGGTCCACAGACCATGGAAATGTATAAATAGAGCAAGGGTCTATGGCTAGAAGTCAGTTTTTTGGTTTTGGATCTTGATATTATGGGTTTGAAGGCAATATTCTCTCTATGTCTGTAAGTCCGAGACAAGAGTGTTGGTAGATAGATAGAGGCTCTACAGTTGTGTGCATAGAGGCCTAGTAAAGTCCGCAGCTGTGTGCGCGGAACCCTACAGCTAAGTGCGCAGGGCGGATGTGGTTGTACTAGAAAGGTGATCAATAAAGATAAGAAATTCTGAATCGTTGCTTATTTTATCGCGAACTTATCCGTTGCTTATGTTCTGAATTTATGCATGTTTATGATTGCACACACTAGTTGTTACTGTTAAATACTTGCTTAAATACCTTAAAAAGTAGATCAAATCTATAATAAATCCATTAATAAGAAAACGCACTTGTACGAATCTACGTGGAAGCCCGACAGTAGTACAGAGTGGCGCAAGGTCGTAGAATGGTTTGCGACTCCTCCAGACCACATCAAGGCATCCCAAGGGTGTGGAAACCTGGTTCCAGCACCCTCCCCTACAACCTCGGGTGAGACCTCAGCTCGCACTCCATGGGTTGTTGCCGAAAGGGCTGGTAGCTGCGGGATTTGTTTGGCTAATAACTCTTTCGAACCTGGGTTAGGCCCCAATAAGCCAACAGTTGTTGAACTTTGTGTGTGAACCAGATATTCAACTCCTTTATAATGGTGAGGAAATGAGGGAATTGATGTTGAGGAGGGTCATCACAAGGACTCCCTCCACTAGAACCATCACTAGAGTTGGATCTCATCTTGTGTTCACAGGAGGTAATTAATGAAACTTTAAGAGGGTGTCAAGCAATTGAGATGGAAGTAGGGCACCCTCCATTAGGGGTGGGCACCCTTGAGGGATTAAGGGACTTTGATAAAGGACCTCCAACCAAGGATATTTTTATGGAGCTTAAGAATATTAAGCTCCTAGAGTTTTCTAGAGGAAGTATCGACAAACATGTAGATGCTTGGCTAGAAGGAATGACAAGATGTTTTACATTAGGAGAGTATACTTCCAATTTGAAGGCTAAGATAATGATATCTCGACTTAGAGATAACACCTTGAATTAGTGGGGTAACTTGGAGCAACAAGTACACCTCACTCATGACACTATCTCTTGGGATTTATTTGAGGAAAGGTTTAGGAAAAAGTACTTGTGAGCATATTATGAAGAATAGAAAGAAGGAGCCTTCATACTTTGGTTCAAGGATATCGAATAAATAATATGAGATCAAATTCATGGAATTGGTCAAGTGGATCTCCTACATGAATCATGATCAACAGTCGGTAGATCATATCGTTTATGGATTAAATCTTAGGATCAGGGCAATGGTACAAACGTGGAAATCATCCTTAGTTGCAAAAGTTGTTGAAAACTTTGGCTATTTAGAAGAACACTTGGACTTAAAATAGGGAAACAAAGTTGTCTCTCCATAATAGCCAAGATTTTTGGGGAAGGCCCCTCAAACCTTCTCCAGGGGAGAGAGTTTTAGGCCATTTCCATATGAAATCAAGGTTGTACCCAAAACAATGATAGTGGAGTTTTCAATGGTTTCTAGTGCAGCTTTACCCACAACTTCAAGGACTTGTTCAAGTCTAGGATAGATGTGTGGAGTTGAAAGCAAAGGAAAAGGTTCCATGGGAAGGAACTCATCCCATATGGCTCCACAAAACTCTATCCATAAACCACCTCACATTGCTTATTGGATATGTGGGGGACTTCATTACAATCATGACTATCCTAAATCACAGCTTGATACCACTCGTAGGGAAGGAAAGGCATCAATGGGAAGACCAGGAAACCGCCATCAGATTTATGTGATAATTGATAACTACCACGATGAAAACTAATCCACTATGGTGGAAATGTCATGTATGATTAGTCATGTAAAGGTTAAATTTCTCTTTAATTCAGGTGCTACAAATAGTTTCATTTCACCATTTACATTAGAAAAATGTGGGTTGGTAGCTTATGAGCACGATGACTATAAACAAGTTGAGATGGATTTTGAGGTAAAACAAGTGGTAGGACTTAGAGTTAACTAGTGTTTCATAAACATTAGGGCGTGTACAACTAAGTTGAAGGCATGCATCACTACCTTGGGAACAGACAATGTAATCATTATAATGGACTAGCTAGAAACTCATTGAGCTTTGATGGATTGTTTAAAAAAAAAGTGATATGCTTAGATGATGAATGTAGATTAATTGACATATGTGGTATAAAGAGGGAAGTGTCACCATAATTCATCTCAATAATGAAGGTAAAATGTTGCCTCAAGTAGGGTTGTAAATTGTATGTGGTCGAGCCCATAAGTGACAGGAAGGGACCCTCCATATATTAGCACCTAGTTCTATCAGAATTCAAGGATGTTTTCACCAAAGAATTTCTATGGTTACCCTTGAGAGGAAGATTGAGTTCACAATCGAATTAAAGCCTAGTGCAGAGCCAATATCCAAGGCACCCTACAAAATGATGGCCATAGTTTTGCGAATTGCAAATATAGTGAAAAGATTTGTTAGATTTGGGACTTATTTGACCCAATATTTCACCTTGGGGTGCGCTAGTGATTTTTGTTAAGAAAAAGGCTGAGATGCCCGATGAATTAACGGGGTTGTTATCAAAAAGGGTTGGGTGGGTAATTTTTGGGAAACGGAGGGATAGGCTCGAGATGAGCATTTTCCTTTTGACCTATGACCAAATAGAGTGATAGAGTATGTACATATTGTAATTTTTGTTTGATTTAATGTTAAGAAGGCACATCTCTTGCTTTAGCAAAAAAAATATTTTTGTTAAGAAAAAAGGTAGTTCCTTAAAATTGTGCTTAGATTACAAGGAATTAATAAAGCCATAGTAAATAATAGGTACCTGATACCTAGAATGGATGATCTCTTTGATCAAATGAAGGGAGAAATGGTTTTCTTAAAAAGAAATCTACAATCTAGATATCACCAATTAAGGATAAATGTAGGTGACATTAAAAAATCCACCTTTTGGACTCAATTTGGGCACTATGAATTCATAGTAGTGCCATTTGGCTTGACCAATGCATCAACAATGTTCAGGAGCCTTGTGAATGGTGTGTTCCAGAAGTATCTTGACCACTTTGTGCAAGTCTTTCTAGATAATATTCTCATTCCAAAAATGAAAAGGAACACGAAGAGCACTTAAGGATTGTGTTGATTTGCTTAAGGGAAAATAAATTGTATGGAAAATTGTCAAAATGATCTTTCATTTAGAAGGAGATTCATTATCTCGACCACATCATTTTAGGAGAAGGGATTTTAGTTGACTCAAAAAAGGTGAAGGCCATCATGGATTGGCTGGTGTCCGACAATTCTCATGAGGTGCATAGATGCATGGGGTTGGTAGGTTATTATCAAAGATTTGTGTAAGGGTTTTCAAATATTGCAAAATCCATCACCATATTATAGTGCAAGAGAGTTAGGTATGAATGGATATATGAATGCAACTCTGCATTCATTAGGTTGAACTAATCGATGTTGTTATCCTTTCAGTGCCAGACATGGATAAGGACTTCATAATTTTCATTAATGTTTTGAAGTAAGGATTACAAGTGGTGTTAGTGAAAGAAGGAGGTGTTGCAATCCTTTGAGTGCTAGGCATGGAGAAGGACTTCATAGTTTCCATTAATGCTTCAAAGTAAGGATTAAGAGTGGTGTTAATTAGAGAAGGGGGAGTAATAGCTTATGCATCCAAGAAATTTAAGAAGTACGGAGAGTTGTATGTTTCCCATGACTTAGAACTAGCAATCATGATGCTATCTTTGAAACTTGAGAGGCATTACCTCGTTGGGAGAAGCTTTGAGCTAAACACTAATCATGAGATCCTGAAGCATCTCTTCACTCAAAGGAATATGAATTTTACATAAAGAGGATGGATTGAATTCATGAGCGAATATAGTTTTAGGATTTTGTACATCAAGGGAAAGGAGAATGTGGTAGTAAGTGAATGACCACAGATCTTCACCTTAGTACACTTGAGGGTTAATTTGAGGGAGTTTGTGATAGAAAAACTCTTTGGAAATAGTTGTTATATCAAGTGTACATCAACACTCCAAAACAAGAAGTAGGTAAAACCAAAGTTTTAGGGCTATGGAAAAAATAAGACCAAGGTCATGGGACACTTATTCCAAGCTTAACATTGGGAAAAACATCCCAGTGGGTGTTCATTTGGTTTATTGTGGGTAAGGAAATTGACAAAGGCATTGAAATGACAAAGAGGCATTAATTGACATTTTATTTATGAAAATAATGGAAAATATGAGGAAAGGAAGTTTTGGTCACAAGTTGCATCTGAGGAGGAAATTGAAGGAAAATAGATGAAATTGAAGAAAATAGAGGCCTCAATAATAAAAAGGCTTATGAGGATCATTTCACAACCTTTGTTAGTACAACCTTTTGTAAGTCCAGTTTTGGATCTCTCTCTTTATTCTCTCTATTCTCTCATACTCTTGCGCACTTAGAGCACTCTTGGAGCACTCTAGTATTTGAGAAAGGAAGGAATAAGAAGGACAAGAAAGTAAAGGGATGCAAATATCAAGAAAGGTAGGGTTGGATCAAGTAGCTACAATGAGATTACTTTGAAAGTATGGAGTTACATGTATGATGTCCTTGCTAGTTTGGACATGCATGGTACATGCATGTGTGTATTTGGTTCTCTTGCTGTCAATGGCATGGGATTTGCCAAGTGTGACATTGGTTTCAACTTTGCCTTGCCATTTCCAGATAGCCATGGTGTGATGGGGTTCTTTCACTTGGTTGAGCTTGGATTGTTGGATGGTTTTGGCACTGGGTGAGGTTGTCTCAGGAAAAAATCCCAAGGGCCTAGAAATCGCTTGACTGGTAATGACAGGTTAAGCAGTAAAGCCTAAGGGTGGAGATGGGAAAATTCCTCAAGGTGTTGGTCAAGAAAAATGGATGCATCTGTTGTATGTGTTTCCTATAGGCAGTTCTTGGCTGCAAAAACTACGCCAGTAAACCAAATCAACCAACCTTTAGGTTCAAGCTGGCCCTTGAACCAGAGGGGGCCACCTCAGTTGTTATGAGGCTTTGTTTAGTGCTATTTACCTTTCACTGAACAACAACCTTTGAAGAACAATGGCCAAATTTATGGTTTTAATTGGGGTTGGTTGGTGATCAATGACAATCCCTATTCATGATTAAAGGGCTCTCTCACAGGGTCCCTTTTGAAAGTGTCAGCTTCCAGCCTGACATAATGACTTAGCTTTTCAAGGATTATGATAAAAGAATGTAAGGAGATTCCTAATAATTGAGCAGTTAACCTGATTACTTAATAACTAGGGAAATTTGGATACAAGTAGAAGATTTCTACAGCCTAAAAAACATATTCAGAAGAAGATAGAAGGACAAACAATAATCAGTTCAAAGAAGAGCTAACTCAGATAGACAGTCCAATATACTAATCTCTTTAAACGATTATTAACTTGTGAGGGATTTCAGAGAGATTGAAACTCAATCTATTCTTACCCAAATCTTCTATAATACTTTGAACACGTGTAGAAAATAGGTTATAGAAACACTAGAAAGACATACTAGAAACACAAATTTTGTCATAAACTGGAGCTGAAAGGTTTTCATTAGAAACCCTATAATAGAAGCTATTACAGAGTCAAGAGCCTTGGCATCAAAATCCAACCCTTGTTTATTACAAATAAAAGAATATATAGGAAAACCTTAAGCTGAACCTTCATCTGCCTTTACAAGCTTTCAAGGATCAAATCCTAACAATAATCTAAAAATAAAACAATCTCTCTAATTTATCTGCTGGAAACTTTGAACTACTTGCAAGTATCTTGCCTTGAAATCTGGAATTGGTTCACTAGTGCTCATGTTCTCCCTTTGTTTGTTGATACCCAAAATACACTCATATTATGCCATGTGTTGAATTTTAGTTGTATCATGTCTTTGATTACTTGAAATATGTTGTGTGTTGCCTCAAATTGTTGAGCTGCTTGAGTCAAATTCCTTGGAATTGAATTTGGAATGCTCTGCCACTTGTCTTAGGTCTTAAGAATAGAGAATGTAATCCTATGCCTGTTGATTTTCTGCCTTGGTACTATGAAGTTGTTGAATACTCCCTTGTTCTTTATCCCTCGGTGTTTTGCAAACTGCCGACGAGAAATCCGAGTGGGATAGCTCGATCGAGATATCCGAACTACTTTCAACACTACACAACAACACAATTGTTGCAATACAAGTCCTTGCTCAAAGACACTTGGAGGTTTTAATTGATTTGGTTTGATACACCAAATGAAATGAGGTATAGTGTTTTCCAATTGCTACATCAGCTTGAAAATTTACCCGTAAAACCACTAATGGATTTTGAGGGGCGGGACCCTTGGTGGTATGTGGTTTCAAGTCAGGGGGGTGCAAAAATCACCATAGATTGCCACATATACCAAGATGGTTTTATCAAAACCACTTTTCGGATGCCCCCTTCATTATTAAACTTTGGAAGACACGGGGGTTCCGAAATGAATGATGGTAGTTGATCTATGAGCCTTAGTCCCCGGGGCGTACTCCAAAACTATATAATCAGGGTCAGGGGACCTGGGACCAAAACCTTTTTGGGGCTTAATCCCTTAGGCTAGAAAAGGGGGTCGATTCTTTGAACTATAACATTATGATAGTCCTTTGAAATAATACTTCGGGACTTAGTGGAAAAGGGGCTAATTCTTTAGAAATATTATGCTACATGGGACCACCTAATATGCGCTTGGGCCTTTATAATATTAGGACTTTGCAGTCAACGATTTTATAACGTAGCACTTGGTTTCATCCTCTAGGACTTGCGATCGTCGATCACCTTTCGTGTTTAGCCCTGGTCCTTTAGCTCTTCATGTGACTGTAGTTAAGCCCTCATATCGGAGCTCCTTTTCTCGACAATTCACAATCAAAACTTTTAAAGTGTCACAAGTTGCAAAACGCTGATTGCGATTGCCAATCACCTTTTGCGTGTGACCGTTGGTCCTGTGACTCTTCATGTGCGCATGTCCAACCCTCTTATTGGAGCTCCTCTCCCAGAGGTTTTCAATTGGAGGTTTCACTTTGATGCACAACAAGCCTCAACCTCCAATTGCTGATATGCGATTTCTGATGTCATAATTGCCACGTGTCAGTTTGTGAGTGGTGACACATGTCACCCATTTTTGGTCCCTTATGACCCTTGAAAATGCCAAATCCACCTACCACGTGTCCACCGCACGACCACATCATTGTTGATGTCATCCTCCATGTGGCCCTTATCAGATCCAATCGCTGACTGCCACGCATCCCTTTGGGAGGAGAGAGAAAAGGCCCAACCTTGCAATGCTTTGCGATGAATTTCCTTTATAATTTCCTTTAGTCGTTTCTTGGGACTTTAACAATGGAGCCCTATTTACCGATGATTTAACACTTCAACGCAACATTTATCTGATAATGCGATATGTGATGCCCCTTTGGACCTCTGATCGCTGATTTCCGATGTTGCAGGACCTCCAATCTCTGGGATCCGGGACTTGACACTAATCCTTTTTCCTTTTTTTCTGGATTTTGAAGAGTGAACTTCAACTTGTTCTATCTTTTGATCCAGGAGTCCATTTGGGGAGTTCTATATACCGTTGGAAAGCTAAATTAGAGTACTTTCCAATGGAGAAGGTCCGATGAATATTTTAGACCTTCTAATACTTGAAAATGACCTCAAACTTCCATGTCTTATTTATTTAGATTTCCAAAGAAAAATTATATAAGCTTGAGGATTTAGCGAGGAGGTAGACTAGCTAAAATTCAATTTTTTTGTAACTTTCAACAGTGTCAAAATAAGTGACAACAACATCCATGCTTGTTTAAGGCCTAGTGATCCCTTGACCAGTTTGGTGGGATTGTGGCAAAGCCTGGTAATGTATGTTTCTTTGTTTGGGCCTAAGATTCTTTGACTGGTAATGGCGAGATTGCGGTAAAGCCTGGTTGGGTAGGTGCTTGCTTTAGGCCTAGAAATCCTTTGACCGGTAATGGCATAATATGCGGTAAAGCCTGAGGAAGCCCTAGTTGTTTTGTTGTAAGTCCCATATTCATGTTTGGAATATTGCACACGAGTTATTGGCTGAAAGAAAGATTTGGTTCAACCCAATCTATGGTCAGGTGGTACGTGGAAGTCCCTGACTTGGTTGGCTTTTGCATATGTTAATAAGAGCTCTTTTCCTCTTCTATTTCATGAGTATTTATACTTGCTATTATGTGGCTTTGATGGTTGTTCTGTCATTGTTATTATTCTCATTATATGCTAATTATAAGCATGGTTTTATGACAGACTTTAGTTATGGATCTCATCATGTTTTGATTAGCAAATGAATGGTTTTTTGAAGGCATGACCTAATATATGTTATTGCAGCTATAACGAGAAGGCATCAGACCTTCTTGATGATTTTCAGATAAGTATGAGACCCCTATGTTCACATATGCATTTATAACTTGTAGATTACACGTTCACAATGTGTTTGACAAAATGTTTGTCATGATCATGCCTTGTTAGACCAAGTTCTTGTCTAAGTTTTGCATTAATGGCTTTGTCCTTGTGTCATTCATCATTTTGGAAAGCTCCATCAAGTTTTGGGTAGAGCTCTGGATCATAGCCCTGAAAAAGTGGCTCAGATATCGAGGTTGCATGCACAAAACTGAGTAATTTAGACTACAGTTGCTGGGAAGCAGGGTTATCCATGTGATTGGAGGCTTACAGTCGCTGGCTTGCCTTGTTATGCAAGCGACTGGGAGTCCAGGTTAGTGAAAAAGAAAGCTAGCTCAGGGTTTGGGCACCTGGAGTGGTTGTTTATCTCTTAGGGGTCCTTGAGCTCCTGAGGAAGGTCAGTAACGTTTTAGTTTGTCGATTCCACTTCCTTATTGTACCTAGGAGGTTGAGTCATATCATAGTAACTCTTC
The DNA here is from genome assembly GCA_000404065.3 of Pinus taeda. Classification (NCBI taxonomy): domain Eukaryota; kingdom Viridiplantae; phylum Streptophyta; class Pinopsida; order Pinales; family Pinaceae; genus Pinus; species Pinus taeda. The sequence goes on from APFE031135518.1 coordinate 43,095, forward strand.
ATCACATACTTACCTCGGTGGATCAGTGAACTAGGGTAAGTGTGGGAGGAGGGTGTTACAACTCACATAACATGAGATGTGAAATTTAAAGATGTAAACAATTGTAGGAGCCATGGGAGAAAAGGTTATGTTGGGTATATGGAAATGGAGACACAAAATTCAAACAATTCTTTCTCTTGATACTTGCAAATTAGGAAAATGTTGAATTTGCATATTAGAGACTTAGAATGAACAATTCAATGGGATCTATTGAGAGGTAGAACAAGGTTGGCTTGGAATATGATGTGGGCAAGACATAGATGGTTGAGAGTGGAGCCAATGGGGTAACTAGCATTTGATGCAAAGTGCAAATTACCATATCCATTTGAGTAGACAAGTGCATTATTTGGATTTTGGCATCACACCACTAGCTCTAGTCATTGTAATTCTTAGTTTTAATATCCTAGAAAATAATGCATAAAATATGAATATTATTGTCACATATAGGCATTCAATGGCATGGGTAGTGTAACAAAATGTATCAACTCATTTATCTAGTCATTTATATATCTTGCTAATTTGGTTGTGTAATAAACGTGTCCAAGTCTACCCCAAAGATTTAAGTAACAATGGAGCCTAACTAATATTCCTTTTTGGGCATATTTTACGACCTATTTTGCCTAAATCCTAGAGAAATTTCTTGAAATGGTAAGTTTAAGCTTTATAATATACACAATTGAGTGTCTACTAAATCATTTATGCACTCAAAACACATTTAAACGATGAAAATTTATAATCTCATTAGAAATTCTATCCTACATTATAATTAAAAGAAATTAGTTAAATTACATTTTAAGTAACCAAGTTGTATACGTTTTGGAGTTTTTGGTCCAATCCATTAAAACAATTTTTGGTCAAATCATAATTTTTTGATGTTTAAAATGCTCCAAATCCATTGCAACAATTTTGGTCAAATCATAATTTTTTGATATTTAAAATGTTTTTTTGCTATATTATGGATTCAACATCTGAAAAACCTCTAGAAATACTTGGATTATGGAGAATTCATAACTGAAATTTATGATTCCAACGGATCCCACCAAATTCAACACAAATTCCATGGAAAAAACTTCAAAACAAATAAACTACAACTTAAATAACACATCTACCTTGGCTACCTATACACTTCACTCCAATCTGCATTAATTTCAACCTAATTAAACATCACTTCAAAATTCAAAACAAGGACTTTCATCTTGCCAAGTTAATCTTCCTATCACTTCAGAGTTCCAAACAAGGTTCCATGAGGCAGATATTTCTTTGACCATAATCAACAAACTACCGTTCAACCCAAACTCTGCAAAGTGGGGTCAATCTCGTGGGCTGTGTCCATTCATTGAAGAAACCCAACGGCTACTTTGGGGCCCTAGCGACCTCTTTCTCAAGGACTCCCTACGGGCCTTTCATATTTCCAAAAATTCATTACCTGGTCACCCCCATAAAACATTTTGACACGACAGCGACATAGACGTTAATGGTTAATGGGATCCTCACTTGACGGCAAACGTCACCATCAATTGACGCGAACATCGTATTCCGGTGGGGGCTCTTCGACTTGACGGGAAACGTTATGGTAAAAAGTTGGCGTGACACAGCGGATTCACCTGCCACCATTTGTCGGTTTCATACACGCGTAATTCCATAACGGAGTAAAATATTATTAGAGTAACGATGGTGTGCCGTTAAAAAAGACGGCAAAAAAACGGAAAAAGGGATCGGTGTAACTTATAAAATAAACGGAAAGACGGTGAGAGAACGGCGATATTTTTTTCTCGATGTCGGAGAACATTGGAAAACTAGTGAAGTTAAAGAAACGAGACACGGCGCGACAGGCTTTGACGTCTGCCCGTACAGTATGTTGGGGCCCACATTCAGTGTTCACATGACAAGGACTGCAGAACCTGAGTGGCCAGTCAGAGGTCGACGACGGGTTAAGCCGGTGGCGGATGGTACTAGAAAAGGGCGAGGGGTGGTGGCGTTTGATGGTGTGTGAGGAGTGACGGCTCAGAGCGTTAGTGACTCGAGCCTAGTATACTCGAGGTCTCACGTTCGAATCGCACCAAGCGAAGAAGTTCAAGAAAAAGAAACGCCATACGTTCGAATCGCACTAAGCAAAAGAAGTTCCAAGTAAAAGTTCAGTGCGAAAAGAAGTCGAAGAAAAAGAAAGAAGCTTGGTCGGTTATAGTTGCTTTGCTCAGCATGAGCTTCCGGACGAGTTCGGTGCTGATCGCGATTGCGGTGGTTCTGGCTATCGTTGCCTCTGCTGGTGAGAAAACTCATTTTAGCGTTTGTTTTGTAAGGGCTTTAGCTTTAATTTCTTCGATTATCGTTTTCTCTGCAGCAGAGGACCAGACAAGAAAATGCATTTTATCGATTGGTTCGTCCAGGGTTTAAGCCTTAATTTTTTCGATTATCGCTGCCTCTGCACAGCTGAGAACCAGACAAGAAAATGCATTTTATCGTTTGGTTCATCAAGTGTTTAAGATTTAATTTCTTTGATTATTGTTGCCTCTGCAGCTGAGAACCAGACAAGAAAATGTATTTATCGTTTGGTTTGTCAGGGGTTTTAGCTTCAATTTCTTCGACTATAGTTCGGTTCGTCTGGGGTTTTATCTTTAATTTCTCTGATTATTGTTGCTACTGCAGCTGATAAAATGCATTTTCTTGTCTTGTTCGTCCGGGGTTTTTGCTTTAGTTTTTTACACTATCGTTGCCTCTGCAGCTGAGAACGAGACGAGAAAATGCATTGTATCTTTTGGTTCGTCAGCGGTTTTAGCTTTAATTTCTCCGATTATCGTTGCTTCTGCGGCTGACAAAATGCATTTTCTTGTCTGTTTCGTCAAAATTTCTTTTTGAGCTTTCATTTCTGTGATCGACCGAGTAAATTTCATTTTTGTTTTTGTTTTGGTTTGCAGGGGCTGGCACTGTGGGTATCAACTATGGTCGCAAAGCAGACAATCTTCCCCCGGCTTCCAAGGTAGTGCAGCTGATCAAGAGCCAAGGCATCAACAAGTTGAAGCTCTACGACGCAGACCCTGCAGCTCTCCATGCATTCAGTGGTACTGACATTAAAATCACCATTGCCCTTCCCAATGAGGAACTCTCGAACGTTGCTCGTCGTCTTTCGCGAGCCTATGCCTGGGTCCAAAAGAACGTGGTTGCCTACGTTCCGGGCACCCAGATTACGGCCATAGCTGTCGGCAATGAAGTCTTCGCCGCTTCTAATGACCTCACCTCCTACCTTGTCCCTGCCATGAAGAATATTCACATGGCTCTCGTCAAATACAACCTCGACGGAATTATCAAGGTGTCGAGCCCCCTTGCCACCAGTGTGCTCCAGAACTCTTTCCCGCCATCAGCCGGACTTTTCAAGAGCGACCTTGTGGAAACCACGATAAAGCCAATGCTCGATTTCCTGAGCCAAACGGGGTCCTCTCTCATGGTCAATGTCTACCCTTTCTTCGCCTACGAGGGCGACGCCAACGATATTTCTCTGGACTATGCACTCTTTCGCCCCAATGCCGGAGTCCGGGACAGCAATACCGGGCTCCTGTACACGAACCTCTTTGACGCACAGCTCGACGCAGTGTTCTCTGCAATGTCGGCCCTTGGGTATAAGAACCTCGACATTGTCGTGTCTGAGACTGGGTGGCCATCCAAGGGCGACGAGGGTGAAACCGGTGCTAACCTTGACAACGCCGCGGCCTACAATGGGAACCTCGTCAAGCATGTCCTCTCCAACTCTGGAACTCCGCTCAGGCCCAAGGCCTCTCTAGATACCTTCATTTTTGCTCTCTTTAATGAAAACCAGAAGCCCGGTCCCACATCCGAGCGCAACTACGGCTTGTTCTACCCAACTGAGGAGCACGTCTACAGTATTGCTCTGACACCTGCAGCCATGAACAACCAGGCGCCCACCTCTGGAAACAATTCCTCTTCCACCCCAGCCACCTCTGTGCAGCATCATCGCAGCAGCGTGACAACCCCAGTAGGAGCATCCGAGACGTGGTGCGTTGCAAATTCCAAGATCGATACTAGTAAGCTCCAGGCGGCATTAGACTATGCATGTGGAGAAGGGGCTGCGGATTGCAAGCAGATTCAGCCCGGGGCGTCTTGCTACAACCCTAACACGCTGGAAGCCCATGCTTCATATGCTTTTAACAGTTATTATCAAAAAAACAGCCGCAAGACTGGAACCTGCGACTTCCAGGGCGCTGCTTATGTCGTTACCCAGCCTCCAAGTAAGTTCATATGTTTTTGCAGGATTAGGTTAATATTGTCTACATACCATTATTGAATGTCTTCTGATGATTAATTTTATGATGGTGTTTGTCTCTGATGATTAATTTCATGATGGCGTTCTTTTATTTTGTTGTTGCAGGGTATGGCGATTGCAAATTCCCAACAGGTTACTAGTTTAGTTCATAGAAGATCAGTAGTACCTAGTAGTATTATAGTTAGAATCATCTCTTGTGAACTTTCTCGAGTGCCTGCAGGGCTCGATTTCGTTCCGTTTTGTATGTATATGAAGGGGCGTATCATTCTTATTATGAAATCAATATTCTGGCTTATAAAAAATCGTGATGTCAAAATGGTTTAAATTCGATTTTCGTTTAACACCTTGATTGAAATAGTGTTCCCCAATCGACATGGGGGCATAGATCAATTTCCAACACTGGATATTCTTGCTTCTTAAACATAAACTCCAGGCTTTAACTTCTCAATTTATTAACTTTCCTGAGATCTAAAGGGGTCGTTCAAGGTTTTTACACTTAAATAATGAAATGGTTTCCCAAAGAATCTTGGGATTTACAAATTTGGATTGGAATTACAAATATTGATTTTTGTTTTTAATACATTCAAAACCAGTTTTTGAAGAACAAAAATCTATTCTTAACCAATATTATTTTTAGATTTCCATCATTAACTCCCAAACTTAACCAAAGCAACTTAAAAAAACATTTCAAAACTCCCCAACTTAAACAAAGCAACTTGAAAAAATATTTCAAAACTCCCAACTTCAAAATCGCGACTTAAAAATATTTCAAAACTCCGTATGGTCGGACGAATCGTTTATGGGTGTGAACTGGTTGGAGGAATCGAAATCCCAACGGTTGAATATTGTTGGAGGAATCGAAATCCCACTGGTCGTATTTTTTTGGTGTATGTTTGGTTGGAGAATGAGATTTTTAATTGTAGGTGGGATATTGGATGTCCCCTATCGCTTCTTTTATTCATCTTAGCTATGAATTCCGCTAGCCTCCATATCAACAAAGCTGTCGGAAAACAGGTGCCGTCCACTGGAAATCAGTGGGAATAATTCAATCTCACATAATTTGTTCGTCGATGATATTATTTTGTTCAGAATGTTATGCAGATTCACCTGGCTTTGTTTTTATGAAATCCTTAAAAATTTTCAAAAGGCTACAAGATTGCAAATAAACAGTTCGAAGTCAATAATCTGCCACAATGATATCAACCAGGGAGCAGTTGAGTGGTGATCCGCTCTTTTTGGCTCTTTTTGGTATTGAGGCGCATTTCATTACGCATGGAGTTAAATATTTGGGTTTCCAGATAAAAGCAAATGGTCCTTCAAAGAAGGATGGGCAATGGATGCTAGATAAATGCTACAAGAAGATTTCAGTTTGGGAATTCAGATGCCTTTCTCTGGCGAGAAGAGTGACTTTAGCACAATCTATGTTAAATCAACTTGCAGTATAGTGGACTCATTTATATTTTCTTCCTACTAGAATTATTCAAAAAATGAATAAGCTAACTGCGAGTCTCATATGGGGTGGCCAAGCGGGAAAAAGGAAATTTCATCTCTCTAAACTTTTTGATATCTCTCTTTGCCGAAGAGCATGAGAGGATGGGGTCTGCTGGATTTATGGACTTCCGGAAAAACACTTTTATGTAAGTTTGTGGAGAGGGATTTATGGAGAGGGACCATGGAGTATCACAATTCAGAAGAAATACTTGGACATGAAGGATTTATCACTTTGGTTTAGGGAGGGAAGGATCGGCTCCTCTTATGGGTCTTCAATATGGTTAAGCTTTCGTAAGGTAGAAAATTATTTCTTAAGGAATTTAATTTGGCGTTTCCAAACTCGCAAATATTTCGTAAGGAATTTGATTTGGGGTTTCCAAACTGGCAAAAATATCCTTATTGGAAAAGACCAGTTTGTTGTGCCGAGAAGATCAATGTGCTTGAAGCATTATTAAATTTTTTTCATAGAAAGGCTTTTTTCTATTGGGACAGTTGATGTCTGGTTGGCAGGGAGCAATCCCACTTTGGAAAGAAGCAAAAAATGGAGAATCCTATTTCCACCTCTATTACATAATTAATGAGCCCTGACATGCCGGGGCGATAGGGCAGATATAACGGGCGCTGTGATGACCACCAGAGAAAAAAAAACAGCGCCCGTTATATCTGCCTATCGCCCCGGCATGTCAGGGCTCATTAATTATGTAATAGAGGTGGAAATAGGATTCTCCGCAAAAAATTTGGAGATGCCGCTTGCTATCGCTCATCAATGGGAACGTGCCTAAGAAATTGCGGTATATTCCGTTTATCGGATTCCGACTGTCTCATCTGGAAAAAATTCAAAAGGGATGAATCTAATTCCGGTTAAAGATGTTTATCAAAATTTAATTGGTCTCAAGGATCTATGCCCTTCACAATCCTATTTTCCCTCTTATATTTTGGACATTTGGACGCCCTTCCAAAATGGTTTATTTATCATGGTTAGCTTTTCATAACAAAAATCTATCTTGGGAAAACTTGAAAAAACGGGGATGGCAAGGTCCTGGTTTCTGTCCAATATGCAGATCAGCCGAGGAAAACAATTGTCACTTATTTTTAAATTGCCAAAGATCTCAGCAATTGTGGCAAATTGTGGAGATGCATTATGGAATTCAGCGTTATTCTCACATTTCAATTATGGAAGCGTTTCTCTGGTGGGAGTGAGCAAAAGGATTTATGGAGGCCATTAATTATTATCACTCTTTGGAGCATTTGGAAGTGGAGAAACAATTCTATTTTCAATGACAGGAAAACTCCTTTCTTGGAAATCTTTTCCAATGTTGTTTCCCTCTATAGCTTTTTCGCAAAAGTCTCTCATGCAAAAAAAGCACTATAAAGACCATTCACAGGGGCACTCATTTTTGCCAAGGGCGTATTTCAATGGCGTTGAACAAAGAGGTTTCTGTGGCTGTGGGGTTCACATTATAATGAATGAAAATAATCAATTTTTCATCCATTGGAATGGGGGGATGGGTTCCAACAGCAAAGCTGAGGCCATGGCTCTGGCTACGTGCTATATTTTTGTTTTTTTCTAAACATTCAGGCAGTGTTAGTTTTTGGAGATTCAAAAGTAATGGTGGATTATGTTTCAAGGAAAAATAATATTTACAAGCCTCATCTCGTAGGATGGACAGATAGGATCAAGGGTTTTTGGGGAAGAATGGAAGGAAGTTCAATTCATCATATTAACAGGGCTCAAAACCAGCAGGGAGATTTGTTGTCAAAGGAGGGTCTTCAATCGGCTTCAGGTTTTTGGTTTATGCAGGGATCTTCTGAAGGGAAAATTCTCTATCCAGGAATTTTCTCTCGCTGATTTCTAATTTTAGTAAAGCAGAATTTCAGGTATGCACTAGTTTATTCCTCTTTTGACTTATATTCCCTCCGATTTTTGTTTATAAATGATGATGAATCTTGTGAATCTTTCTATGTATCGTTTCTTTCCTCCGGAACTGTTTCTCCTATGTCACTTCTATGAACAATGTAAATCTTGACGCTGGATGACAATCTTTGATCTGTCGTTTTTCTTGGCAAATCTGTCTTGCCATTTTTTGGGATTATGCTCCAAGTTTTATCAGCTCCTCAAATGATCCAAACCTATATGGGTCATATTTAGAATTACAAGCAAATGTACTAATCTGTCTCTTTATATATCTTATATAAATCGATCAAGCTTTTTTTGTCTTGAAAAAAAAAATGTTTTGTTATATGGACTAATTATTTTTAGTATATCTATTTCTAGCTATAGTTTATCTCTAGCAATTGTTGACTAACACCTGTGAGTTTTGATAATGGAAGTTGATTGCTCACTAACACTTGCCAAGTTTGATTTAACGGAAGTCAACCCTTGTGGGTTTTTGTCTAACTACAATTGTGATTCCAAACAAGTGGTACCACAATATCGTTGACAACACAGGCTGAGTTTTGGTTTAATGGGAGTCAACTCCTGTGGGTTTTGGTTTAACTACAATCATGATTCCAAACAAGTGGTATTCCAACATCAAGAGTTCTATACACACCCAACTCGTGTGGGGGGGAGATTGTTGGACATTGGATAAACCAATGCTTTTGTGTGTTTTGGTACATGGACTAACCGCCTCAGGGGGATCCTTATCTTTGAGGATGTGATTGTTGACTAACACCTATGGGTTTTGGTCTAATTGCAATTGTGATTCTCAACAAGTGGTGTTGGAGGGCAGGTCACGAGTTTGATACACACCCCCCTCATGTACACACCCCCTCATGTTGGGGGAGATTGTTGGACATATGGATAAAACAACCCTCTCCGTGTGTTTTGCCACATGCACTACCCATTTTGGTCTAACTACAATTATGATTCCCAACAAAGTAGTTAATTTTTGGTCAATTTTTTATCTAATTATTTTTAATAATTTTCAATATTCTCGAAAGTTCAGATTAATTAATATTAATTATTTAAATTGAAATTGAAAAAAATAACATCATTATTATTAATTAATAGATACCATTATCATTATTAATAATTTAAGCATAGTTTAAATGAATTTAACAGTTAACAACGGTACGGCTTTTAAATTTAAATTCAGATTTGTTTTTTTAATGAGAAATTGAAATTGAAATTAAAATTAAATTAAACTGAAAAATTCAAATCTAAAATGAAATTATATAAATTTATAAAAGTAAAATGCTTTCACATAACATTAAAATTTGGAAGATGTACATCTTTCATCAACTTTAACTCCAAAAATAATTGAAAAAAATAAATGCACGAGCACTTCCCCTTTTTAACTGCACGAACACATCAAATTTGAGGAGGCTTTTCAGACTTTCAGGACATCAAATTTGAGTTCTGAGAGGGGCCAAATTTGAGTGAAGGTGATGGGTGGTGATAGGTGGTATTAATATATTAAAATTAAAATATAATTGTGCTAAATATAAATTTGTATGGTTATTTTTTTTAAAGTTTATTAAAATTACAAATGTATTTTTTCCTGTCGTGAATTAAATTTAATTAAAAAAGTTATAAACTAAAAGTATCTATATTTTTTATAAATTTCATTACTCCAAAAAATATTAAAAAGTTGCTCAACTCAATGTAAATAAAGTTGTTGTAATGTTTTTTGTTATATTTTCAAATCTATTAATAATATAATAAATAAATAAATTATTAATAATATTAATATATAATTAATTAAAAAATAAATTAATTAATAATATTAATATATATATTATAATTATTAATTAAGCAGTTTTTTTTAAGAGTGAAAAGAGATTTGATTATTTGATGGTTAAAGTTAAAATTATGAGTAACACTCAATATTCTAAAATATTTAAAATGTATTATTTAATTTAAAAAAGTGTAATTATGTTAATGGATATATTTATTTTGGAATAAGGGATTTTAACTTGGATGAAATATTTTAGAATATTTTTAATAATATTTATGAATGAAATGTTCAGATTTATCTTGGAAGTAATTATGTTTTTTATTTTATTTTTAATTAAATTAATTAACAAAAAACTCATATAAAAAGGGTAATAGGAAATGAGTTGTGAATTTTTAGGTATGTAGCACTGCCAAGCCATGGTATTACAATCAAAGTGCTCTAAGGTTTTTCAGGGCGGTGAAGCATATATATGCAATGAAAAAACTCATAAAAAAGAGTAATATGAAATGAGTTGTGATTTTTTAGGTATGTAGTCAAAAACTTATATAAAAAAGGCTAATAGGAAATGAGTTGTGATCTTTTTAGGTATGAAGCACTGACAAGCCATGGTATTGGTGGATGGTAATGTAACCAAGCCTGTTTAGAGATTTAGAATTTGTGGGAGCTAATAAATGTTATAATTTTTTTCAAATGTATATATGTTAACTTATATATTAACTTTTTTGATAATTAATAATAGTAATTTAAAATAAAACTTTAATTTAGTTATTTTTTTTTATGATTTTTTAATTTTGGCACATTAAGATGTAATATGAAGTGTTTTGATGCTTATCATTGATTTGATGTTCACTGATTTTTTATCAACCATTTCTATTATATCATATAACAACATACTTTATTATTCATGCACTTAGGCATGGATTATGCATTGAGTATTTGTTGACTATCTACTAATTCAGTCAAACAAGAGATATTTTTCAATTTAACAAAGTGCAACTTTTAAAAATGTTTTTTTATTTTCACAATTTATTTTATTGACATTTATGTCTCATGGATTGGTTGTCAATTTGGACATGTTATGGCCGAATGCCTCAAATAACTAGACAAGAGTGCATGAGTCATATCATATTTTGTTTTTATTTTTTATTTTTACTGCATTTCATAATTGAGTGAGATATCTCATACTTAAGTAATTGATACATTTCTTTATCCAAAGGTAAGAATAATTTTTATATTAATTAAAAATCCAAGAGTACATGAGTCACATCAGTTTTTATTCCATTTTATAATTGAGTGAAACATTTTATTCTTTATTCAAATGTGACAAAATATTTTTTATATTAATTAAAAATTCAAGAGTACATGGATCACATCAGATTTTGTTTATGTTTTTATTGCATTCATAATTGAGTGAGATATCTCATCAGTAAGTAATTGATACATTTCTTTTTTTCAAAGTTCCAAATAATTTTATATTATTTAAAAATTATATTGTTTAATATGAAATGTTTAATAATTTGTAATATCATAAAAAATAAAAAAATTAAATTTTAAAATTTTTATAATTTTTAAATTATTTAATTTATTTTTCACAAATTGTTTTCCATTTTTTATTTTATTTAATAGACTATACATTTAATACTTAAAAACTCATTAAAACAAAACTATTGTTGCGTGATTATTTATAAAATGCATTATATTATTTTTTTTTTTAAATTAGATGTATGTTAATAATAATTTAATATTTTAAACAGATTGAACAAATCCTTCCAAGATAGATTTTACTCTTTCAAGGCTAATGTTTATTTTTTATTATTTCAAAATAATGATCAGTTTTCATTATATTTAAGGGGCAGGGGAAGCTATATGTAGCTCTGTTAAATTATTTTTAATATTATATATTATATTTATTTATATATATATTGTAGCTTGGTAAGACTACATCTATCATGTCAAAACAAATCTTACAAAAAATTGCATTTTACAACTATTTTTCAAAGCATAACTGCTAATTCTTTTAATATATCACAATAATGATCAAATAGTTTCACTATTTCTTTTTTTGTAAGCTTGGCAGGACTATACCTTTATCATGTCCAAAACAAACCCTACCCAAAGACACATTTTACAACTATAGCACAAGATTTGAACCCACACAAGATTTGAATTCAAAACTTCCCATTCAATGAGACTTCATTTCCATGGCCATTGCCAATTGAGCTACCCAAACATACATGTTAACACTTATTTTAAAATGCAAAAACACATAAAATTTGAGCAAGGAAAATATTAAGGATAAAAATATATGTTAAAGTTTTGAAATCTTAACTAATTTAACTAGTTCTTAATGCACAAATTGTAAAAATTTTTGTTGATATTTTTGAAAAAATATTCAAAATTTTAATTTTAATATAAACTCTACAAAATTTTGAGCATTTTAAAATAAAATAATTTTACTTTATAAATTTTGGGTGAGAAAATAATATGATGTTATAATTTGGCTGATTTTTTTTTAGGAAAAAATAGAAATTAGTGATTTGTTTCTTTCTCTCTGAAATATAGTTAGACCAAAGTATTTGAAATAATTCAATGATGATCCTTGAATGTGAGTTATTAATTTTCACTGTTAGGCAAAATAGTTATGATTAATGGAATTGTCTATAAGTGAGATTTTTCAAATTTATTTATTTATTTTTCTTAATTTGTTTAGAATCTTGTAGAGATTTATTGAAATTATAAGTTTGATGTGTGAACTCTTTACAATCGAGATGTTATAATTTTTTTTAAAATGCTGAATCTATATATACAGACAAAAATCCATGATAAACAACACAAACAAATAAAATTTGAGCACGGATTCTAACCACAAATCTAAAAAAAATTCAAAAAAAATTCTTATATGGAACATTCCTTAATTAATTACTTTCTTGTAATTTGCAGAGATGATCAGTTAAGGTTTCTTCTATCAGAGTTTGGTTTATATGAATTTTTTGGGTTTTGGTTTTATTTAGGGATGATCGGTTAAGGTTTGTCATATCAGAGTTTGGTTTATATTCATTTTATGGGTTTTCGGTTTCTTTTATATGGGTTTTGGTTTTTGCCATTTGAGAAAGATGAACTTTTCAGAACAATCAGAAATAGTTTTAAACCTATCTGTGACAGTTCTAAGATATCTCTTAATTTCATTTTTCTGTCCAAAGGTTTTAAACTTTGCATGTGCATGATGCACTTGCATATTCTGTGGACAACGTTGTGTGTATGTCCTCTGTCCTTACTATAAAGTACAGTCTGAAAAGCAGAGCATACCTACCCTGCATTTCTCTTTAAACAGTACACCTACCAACCTCTGCGAGCTGCTGCTGTCACAGAGCTATTGACATTTTTATTTTTTCCACTGGCTTTACAGTTGGAATACTTTTGCATTGAATCCGGCGGAAGACTTATGTGCCAATCCTAAAGTTAAAAACACTGTGTGTCAGTTCAATACCTGAAATCTCCATTCTGGTTTAATACTCTGTCGGTGCAATACCTGAAACCTCAGTTCCTGGTTTAAACACTTCCGGTGCAAATGCCCTGAAACCACCGTTACAGCTTTAACATATTTTTGCAGAGATGACTACATATCTCCAACTTGCAAGGAAATTTTCTCCGAGGAAATCGATTTTATGTATGAAAAGTTTGGGAAAAAAAGATGGGATGGTGATAATGGATGGTCCATATTGGTATGGAAGTTGTCTTATTTGAATTTCCGAAGATATAGTTTAATGGTTAGGTAGGGAGGTTTGGTCTCATAATTACTTGATTCAATTTTGCGCAAAATTATGTATATTTGAGAACTACTCCATACTCCAGTATTATTTCTCACGCGCAAAATTATGTATATTTGAGAACTACTCCATACTCCAGTATTATTTCTCACTCTTTGACATTGCTTTGCGAATACCATGGCCTTAGTCTGACTGCAAATTTCCACAAAATTTTGATAAAATCCAGGTCACCGCTGTCAAACTTCAAGATTTTGGGTGCCCCAGAGGTTTTGATGGTCCTAAATCCATTTTTACCATGATTCAAATACTGCTCTTTTTTTTTGAAATTTTTTAGCCAAATTTCCGCCATTTTTGACAATTTAGACAATTCCTCCACTTGGTATACGATGCCATATATATGTCTCTCTGAACACGACTTTGAGAATTTGATATGTATGTGTCTGTGATGTGAATATGATATGAATTAACCCATTGCTTTTTCATTAAGCTTGGTGTAATTATTATATATTTTGGAACTTTTGGTGTGGTGAAATATTTTTAGTCAAATTTTAATTTTATGTTATTTGAAATGTGTTTTTAAGTGTATATAGATTTAGCACAAATTTTGGAGACTTTTGAATTGTAAAGATTTCACAACTCAAACTTGTGATTCCAAATGGCCAAATATGCCTAAAAACACTCCAAAATTTATAAGAGTTAGACTCTGATTTTGATGATAATATGGTTTAATTAAAAAGTTGTCAAAATAGTTTTTTTTGGACCCCTGATCCGCTAAGGGTTGGTGTGGACAAATATGAACACTTGGTGAAGTCCAAGAGACCACTTGGAATATGAAAAACAAGGGCCATAAGACTATATTAATATATGTAAATCTTTGTGAATAGAAAGTATTCCATGTTTATCCTAAATTATGTTTATTAGTGTGTGTTTAATATAGTATCAGAGCCATAGGCCAACGGGTCCTTAGCTTAGGCTACCTACGCTCAAGGTCCTCATTTTAGGTTGCCAGGGCATTCTCAAGGTAGGCATTTTTCTAAGCCACTATGTAGTAACTCCTATTTGCTTAGCCCGTCAGATATGTTGGCCTAAGCATTTCTGCAACTGTCTCAATTTTTCATAGACCCTCGACCGTTCCCTATTTTAGCTCTACCCGCCAAACAAAAATAACATTTTCCTCTTGTGCTGGACACTCTCACATCATAATCAAGTCATGTTGTTGATGATTCTTGCCTTGAAACCCTAGTGCATTGACTTGTATGCATCATTTGCTGTGGATTGCTGGTATCCTTGCTCTATGCGGTAATCCACAAATATACCCAAGGCCTGAACTTCTTGTTGGATGCCTTTTCTTACAAAACTTATAATTTGTTATTTAGATTAGATTTCTCTCATGGGCTTTGAATTGCATTGTACAATATTGAATACCTACGCTTTCTCTAAGCCATGCTTCTGTGGTGTCTTCGCATATAACTCTGGACTTTGTTATTACATTCCTTGCTTGTGACCCAACACGGAGGCTTCACTCAATGAACCTCCGACATATCACGTGCGTTCATGGCATATTAAACAATACCCTAAATTTGACTACATATTGGAAAATAACTCTAAGAATTAGATTGTTTACCCCCCTACCAATACTAACCCAATAAACCTTCCCAATTTAAAAAACCCCTAATTTCACTAGATATTGTAGGTATCCATTTTTTCATTAACATTTTTTATACCCATTTATATTTTTTCATTAACATTTTTTATACCCCTTATAGCCCTTAATATTTTTTCAATTTTTTTATTGCTCCCCTAGTGAAGCCCCTGTGTGACCCAACTTTTAGTGTTGATGTTGCCAATGATCATAAAGTGGAGAAATAATTCGTAGATGAATACATCATCATGGTTGTAGTGAAAGAGCTTCCATCTAGTAAGTTTTGCTCTCATGGGTGAGCACACCATAGGGAGCTCAAAGCTCAAAGGCGATTAAAGTATTCCCCAGTGGCGAGAAAGCATATCAAAGCTTGGTAAATGGTGAGTGTGTCTTTTTTGTTGTCTCAAATTGTCCGCCTAACGCACAAAACCCTCTAGGTTGTTGAGTGGAGCCATTCGACATCCTTCTAGCCTGACATTGATGCTCATGTCAGAAAGAGTCTCGCTGTAGGTGAACTCGACATGAATCTTGTCGCTAAGGAATGATATCAAAATTTGGACATCATAGTGACTGGTCCAACCTGCTAGATTTGAACCAGTGACTTAAGGACTAGTGTTAAGTCTCTAGTGGCAGTGTTAAATGATTCAAGGTAATTGGAAAATTATTTATGGTTAAAACTCCACTCTCGCGTTGTTATGAAACCAGCTCAAGAAAAGATAGAAAAGATAGATCAACGACTTAGAATTCAGCCTCTTCGAGGGGGCAACCTCCTTTACATTACATAAATGAACAATTCTTGGATGATTCAAATGAAAAGACCTCCTCTCTATATATAGGAGTCTAAGGGACCATAACATAATCAGAGCCTACATAACAATAATAGTGCAAGGGCACAATAATAATAATAGTGGGCTTCTATGGGGCTCAATAGTAACAATATGGGTGCTACATGGGTACATCAATATAATAAGTGGGTTGTACTGATAACAATAAGGGTTTACTCTAGTAGTATAGGGGCCTAACATGCCCCTCTCCTTCAAAATGCGTTGTCCTCAACGCTTGAGTAGTTCTTGATGCTTCCGTGTAAAATTCTTGTCCTCCCATGTGGAAACTTCAGCTGGTAAGTTCTTCCACTTGATGAGATACTCTGAAATTGATCGATTTCGTAGCTGTCGGGTTCTTGTTTCTATGACGGCTCCAGGTTCCAATATGATTTCTTTGCATTCGGCCTTCCAAGGCTCCGCCTCCGTCTCTAGGTCTTTATTCGTCTCACTCAGCAACCCTTTCTCACTAGCCATGAACGCAAGGTTCGTTTCTAGCTCTGCAAGCCTGCTCAACATTTTCTCCTTCTCCACATTCCAAGTTTCCTGTGCTATTTGGCTAATTCTAGTGATCTCGGCCGTCTCCTTTTTGGCTTGCTACGATCTGTGATAAAAGCAGATCCTTTTCCAATTTCCGAGCTTTATCGGTTGCCTCTAATTCTGAAGATCTCGCTTGAATTTGATTCTTCAACTGCAAAACATTATCCTCCAGATTCTTTTTATCAAGGTTAACTGCTCTACACTCATCTTCTTTAGCTGAAATTTCGGTATTGAATCTTTCTTCAGCACCCTGCAATTGTTTGAGTGTTTGAGAAATCGCAACCTGGTCATCCCCTTCCTTCTTTCCAAGTTCTCTCAATTCTTTCTCAGCCTTCTTGAATTCTTCATTCATTTTCCTTGCAGATTCAATTTCTGATACCAATTGGGCCTTCAAAGATTCCGCTTCAGTCCTTAGCTCTATGTTTGTCTCGCTCAGTGAACCTTTCTCGCTGGACATCAACTCAAGGTTAGCTTCTAGTTCTGCAAACCTGCTCCGCATTTTCTCCTTCTCCAAATTCCAAGCATCCTCTGCTATTTGGCTACTGCTGGTGATTTGGTCAGTCTCTTTTTTGGCTGCTATAATCTGGGATAAAAGCACTTCCTTTTCACATTTCGCAGAATTAGCGGTTACCTCTAAGTCTGCAGATATCTCTTCAATTTTATCTTTCAACTGCAAAACAATTGCCTCCAGATTCTTTCGATCAAGATTAACTTCTCTACACTCCTCTTCTTTCGCGGAAATTTCAGAATTCAATTGTTTCTCAGCGTCCTGCATTTGTCTGTGTATTTGAGAAATGGTAGCTTCGCATTCGGCATCTTTCTTTGCAAGTTCTTTTCTCAATTCTTTCTCAACCTCCTTCCATTCTTCAGTCATTTTCCTTGTAGATTCAATTTCTAATCCTAATGCAGTGACATTTGTGGACAAAACAGCTTTTTCTTCTCTTAAGCTAGTGATTTCTTTCATAAGGATTTGATTGAGGTCGGTCAACTTCGATACTTTATCATCTCCTCGCGTGGAAGAGG
>APFE031135518.1:64054-95924 GCA_000404065.3 Pinus taeda
AACAATTCTTGGATCATTCAAATGAAAAGACCTCCTCTCTATATATAGGAGTCTAAGGGACCATAACATAATCAGAGCCTACATAACAATAATAGTGCAAGGGCACAATAATAATAATAGTGGGCTTCTATGGGGCTCAATAGTAACAATATGGGCGCTACATGGGTACATCAATATAATAAGTGGGTTGTACTAATAACAATAAGGGGTTACTCTAGTAGTATAGGGGCCTAACACGCGTGTTGTTCCAATCATGCTATAAAGATTTTATCCCAATAGACGTGTGCCTTGCTCTAGTTCTATGTAGTGGCATTTGACTTATTCTCATATATGAGAGACATTTATGCCTATATTATATATTCAATGATAGTTTGATACACATCTGGTATTCTTCATTTTTGGAATCTTCAATAGCTAGGGTTTGTCTAACATTGCTACAACTTCCACTAGGATTGTTGAGACTTGTTTTGTTTGCTGAAAAAGGCTGTAATTGGTGAAGTGTTAGAGTTCTTGAAAATTTTGATAAAATCAATTGCGGATGAAAGAATGAAAATCAACAAAGACTCTCTTGTTAGCATTATAATCTGTCTACAAAATGCACAAGAAAAGATTGAGTTTTTATAACTTGAATCACAACTACAACAAAATGAGTTACAACAAAAAAGACATCATTTTGAATTGGCTTTTGTTCAGAACAATCCTCGATTTGAGGTTGAGAAAGACTCCCATAAGTTGGTAGAAACTAATCAAATTAGTGAAGTTGAGGTTGATTCAATGCCTAGTGCAAGAGAAAATTTGCTTGCAGATGCAGAAGTTCAATATGCATTTCTTTATCTCATCATCAAAGCTTGGGAAGTTGTTTTTTTCTTAAGAAGAAACAAGTAGCATTTTCATTAGATAAACTGGAAAAGGGCCAGGTTCCATTAAATCTTGGAGAGAAATCTTTCAGAAATATTCATCGTTTTAAACTAGAGAAGGACCCTATTGCTACCAGCCTTATTTACATATGAGCTTTGTACATACCATATATTGTAAACTTTCCAAAAAACCCCTCCATATTCTATAGGTCGACAAAACATAGGTACAAATTAACATAAACATCTACGCGCTGCTACCAGGGAAAATTTCTCCCGAAGCTGTAACCAATTCTTTAGCACTTCCCACCCTAGGTTTTGGGTCCCGAACAGCAATAGCGTCTATAACACCTTCAACATTAGGGACAAAACCGTCCCCAAATCCAAAAACTTCCTTTAACACCCCAACCATTGCAGTGTCTACTTTAATTTCAATGCTCTCCACCTTTTGTTGCAGACTCATCACGTCTATGCACAGGCTCTTCGTAGTCTTTTGCAGTAGTTCCATGTCTTTTCCAAGTTTCGACAGCTGGATGTACAAAGATGTCATGTTCTAATTGATCTCTTTAACAATTTCCTTAACAACCTGCTTGCATGAACTGTCAACCAAGCTTTCTACATTCTTGGATTGTCTCGACCTTGTTCTACCACCACTTTTGTTGCTTGCAGAAGCCATCTTGGTGGCGATTATACCCTGTATTGACAAAATCCTTTGATTTACTGTTCGCAGCCAACTGCTATAAATAATGGTCTGGTTAATTTCGATATTCCTTCCCTCCTTATCCTTCATAAGTGCAAAGCAATTCTGCATCATGGCATAGCATCTACCCTCCCTCTCCTCCACCTCCAAAACTAGCCTAGAACGAATTGTGATGGTACCTGCCCACCTCACGAATGGAACTATATTAACACACCTGGTAAATAACCAAGGACACATCACCCACTTGTCACAGCACATGATCTTCGATCTACAGTTGCCACACTTGTTACATAACTCCTTACCAACCACCCCAACTCTCAACACACTTCAAAAAGCCATCGTGGATATAACCGTAATAATTGTTAATTTGATGCGCTGTAGACTCGTACCCCCGCTAAACAACACCGACCTGAAGTATTTAATACGAATAAGGGAATGTGACATATTTTAACGAAGTGATTGATGCTTAAGGAGTCTTGATCCAAGGCCACCTCAACGTTGGCTTGTGCTTCTGCCATCTGGTTGTTAGCCTGCAACACTTGGAACATTTTAACCTTTTAAAACTTTTTTAATAATTAATTTATCCTGGTAATGATTAAAGAGGATTCAATGTCGAGGAGGTTCTCATTCTCAAAGAGCTTCAATTTTTTTTGGATTACCATCATAGAATCACTAATGATAATCAAGTTTTTGATACCATTAGCAATGCTAATATTCAAACCCTGCCAAAGAGAGAGAGCTTCCGCTTGATTATTCATGGCGGTGCCTAGTCCCCATGCGAACTTTATTTCTGTCTTTTATTCGAGGTTTACTATTACCCATCCCGCTCTAGCCTCCCTCGGGTTACTTTTCGAAGCTCCATCAAAATACAGTTGGGTATTTTTGACTTTCATTTTCCATTCAACAAATTATTCCCCATTTAGTTTGATACAAAAGGAATGGACAACATAGGGCTTCGACAATGGGGATTTGAGATTAGTGGAGGATATTCTGAGCCACTATTTTTTGGTGCTAGATAAGTCCTTCATATTCGAAACTTCAAATCCCCTCGAAGATATAACCTCGAAGAGAAGTGCCATTCCTTTAGTTGCTGCAATTTTAAGATTGTGGCACTTATTTTGAAAAATAGCCTGATTTCGGCAAAGCCAAATCGACCAAGATAGGTATTTGGGAATTTCCATCCAACATCGCCTTAAAAGGAAGTTTGGGGAACATGAAAATTTATGTTTCCACTGAATGAACATCTTGTTCCAATCTTTAGCGATGGGGTGGGGGCAGGAACTAAGGGTGCTAAAGAAAAGTTCTAGGTATCCACAGTAAAGGGACATTGCCAAAATAGATGCTTGATAGTTTCCTTCGAATTACCACATAACACACATCGGGAGGGGTTGCTAATTTTCCTTTTCCATAAATTTTATGCCATAAGAATTTTCTCATGAACCAATTCTCAACTGAATATATTAATCTTAGGAATCCAATCTCCGTTCCAAAATTTCCCCATATTTTAGATGGGAGGGGGGAGGAGGGATTCTTGATTAAGAGGGCACAACCATATTTAACATAATAATTTTTGGATTTTCCACCCATCTAAGCACGATTATCTAGCTTTCTTGTAATGATCAGAACAAACCCTTTTAGACTATTGATAAAGGATTTCCAATGCTTCAATAGGTGATTGGGTAGGTCCAGAGGCAACCATCCACACCACAGACCCTAATCATCCCAACAAGAAATATCCGCTAGATAAGAAAACCCATGCGCCACCATCTAGGCTGAGAATTTCGGATCGAGATCTGACGAGCAATCAGTCCAGAGGTGGATGCCTTTCCCATTCCCTGGTTACCATCCAAGATGATTCAGAATGAGAGATGACGAAACTTTGCACAATTTCCAAATTTTTGAGCCTTTACCTTCCCATAATTCTCCTGTCGGTCTAATGAGACAATTTTTGTGGAAGTATTTTCTTGTAAAGTCCTTTTTCCACCACTCTTTGGAGTCCCAGAGAAGCCGCCAAACCAGTTTTTCCCCCAGAGCTAGATTCATAAGTTCTGTATCCTTGATTGCTAATCCAACCATGTTCTTAGGTTTTTTTACCAAGTTGGAGTTAACGAGATGGAATTTGCGATTGTTTCCCTTGTCCCCTTGCCATAATTTTTTTTAAATAACTTGCTTATTTGTTGGTTAATGATTGTTGGTGCTAAAATAGCAACACCCAGGTACACCAGGAGAGAGAAGAGAACCGATTTTATTTATGAGGATAACTCTCTTGACCAATTTGAGCCATCTTACTCCCTAGGAATGCACTCTTTTTCTTATCTTCTGTAGAACATTCTCCCAATCTTCCCCTGCTGCCTACTTAAGGGAGATGGGAATTCAAAATAGTTGAGCGAGGTCTGATGACCATCCACAGGGAAGCCTAACAAGTGGATAATTGCCTTCACCGTCTCTAATTGATAATTCCAACCAATCAATTGATATTTCAAGAGGGTGTCGTATGGGAAGAAGTTGTTAACAATAGAAAAAAAACTAATTGATCCGAAGTTATGAAGCAATGAAATGAAATATAGATTCAAACCAAAACAGAGAGATATAGTGAAACAAAATTTCAATTAATCAATAGCAATTGCAGAAAACTGTTTACATACGTAAGAGAAACAAACTAACTCGAGAAATGGTAGCTTATATTTGAGGAGAGATGTGATGACTACCTCCTTCTACACTGTGTTGTAGCAGCTACAACCACCCTCCAAAATTTTGGCATGCACCCAATTTCGAAGCCTCCCTTGAGAGTTTCGCTTGATGACTACACACCCCAGGTTCACTCTGTAAGCCCGTGTAAGTCTTTGCATCTGCATTGCTTGAGCATTTCTTTCAAGTTTCTACATGCTGGTTTCTAAGTCATGCTTGCGACCATGTTCTGGTTACTCTCAAAGTCTTCGCTTCGTATGTTCTTGTTGTGTTCGCCATGAAAGAATCTATCACACTCACACCCGAGTCACATTCACTGTCATGCAAGCGTTGTCTCGATCAATGAATGATCAATCGTGAGTGTCGTGCTTGTCACTTGCATCGTCGGTCAGTCATATTGAACATGTGTGTCTAGATGGTTTGAGTCATTTCGTCGTTGAGTCATGTGAGTGTGTGCTTGTATGATTGCCTATGCATCTTTCAATCGTTCACACACTTAAACATTTTTTCTGAAGTTCTGACGACCATAATCCCTTCTGACAGCCGGACCATCACTCTGCCATCGACTCGATTGTCTGTCAATCAGAACATTGCAGAAGCACCAAGCTAGTGTTTTCAAGCTGCGCTGCTTGCAAACAATTCAATCAACTCTCTTGCTGGCCACCCAGATAGTTGGACCCAACAGTCACCTCGGGGCTGACTCCCCTAAAAAATTGCACAGAGGCCATTGAACTTACTCGCTGAGCTGACTGAGGAAATTGTGCAGAAAGGCCAGATAGACACCAAGTGCTCGTCCCTGTCTCCATTAGAAAATTACGTAGTTTTCTCAGTCAGTCATCCCGATAGTCGACCGACTGCACATCTAAAAAATTGCGTAGTTTTCATGAGAAAGCCTTCTGTTGCCCAACAATCCTCTTAGCTTAGAAATTGCACAAATATTATCAGCAGGCTGACCTCCTGGCTCAATGCAATTTCCCTTGCCATGAGATCCTAGCAACGGACTGCCAGTTCCCTCCAGGAATTGTGCAGCTTCTGCTGCTAGTGACCCCAGCAACCAACTGCCAGTTCCCTCTGAAAATTGTGTATTTTTGGCTGTAGTGACCCCAACAGCCAACTACGAGTTCCCTTTTGGAATTTCACAGTTTTGCTGCCAGGCTCCCGGGCAGTTCCTCCCAGAAACTACGCAATCTCTGCTTGTTGACTCTTCTTGAAGCCTGACACATTCCTCCAGAAAATTGCACAAATTTGGCCTTCCAGCCCCTACTGCCCGCTCGTTCCAGAAACTATGTAGATCTTTCCTACCTTGCCTTCCTATAGCCCGGACTGTCCTTCTCAAAATTTGCGCAATTTTTCCTTCCAGCCAAGCTAGACCTCGTAGACAGTCACTGTCGACTTGGATTGCCCATCTCCATCACATAGTGACTCTTGCGTGATTTTCATTAGCAGTTCCTACAGCCATTATCTCGCTTCGCAACCTTGCTGCCTCTCCTGGTCACCTGCATTCGAAATGATCATGTGTTATAGTAGACTAGGAGGTTTTGGTTTTGATGTCGTCTCGTCATGAGTGACTGTAGGTACAGGTACACTAACAAACATGGTGTGACGACAAATGGGATGAACGAAGGGAGCACATGCAGAAGGAAAATTTCACCAATAAATGAGCAAACGATGCATGCGAAGGGATGTGCTCATGAACGGACGAACATGCACCTTCGCAAACAGATGAGCCTGTTAAGCTTCCCAACATGCAAGCAAGGAACAACATGCCAAAGATTCATCAAGTGAACCAAAGACCATCGAAGACTCCGCACACTTCACCATGCGGAGGTGAAGCTATGATACACCATGAAGGAATCCATCACCCAACAACACTGTAGCTTGACATACACTCGAGCAGCAGCATGAATGTACTAGCACTGTCATGTCATGAGTTATGTCACCCACATCTCTACTATGGGCTATGTTGTCAACCAATGTAATGTAAGGTGGAAGTCCAAGAGACCCACTTTTTGTACAAAGAGTCATGTAAATTTGAAAAGTCATGGAAGTCAAATAGTCATGAGGGTAATCGAATAGCCACAAGGGTCAGTTTCACACTTATCTATAAATACCCCCCTCATTTGTACATGAAAGGAATTTTCACCTCAGCTCCTCCCACATAGCTAAGAGAGTCTGTAATCTTTTCTTCAAGGAGTAAATAGTGGCTCCAACGCTCCGCACTCAAGGTTAGTGATGTATGGTGTAACTATGTGTCTTGGAACTTTCACTTAATTCAGAAGCCCGCTAATAGGCCAACACGTTTTCGCACATGTATTGTAATTGTTGTAAGACTAATCTTTAACACTTGTGATGCATGTTGCTTTAACCTGTGTTCTACATATGAACTATTTCACTTGTTGTAATACATAATTTATTAATGGAAATGTGTTGTATATGTTGTTAATGATGTCTCCCCATGTAGACTACTCACTCGAACACCAGACAAACCTTTCACATAAAACTTGCTTTAACAACCATTGCACTCGTTCAGATTCATCTGTTGAGTGCTGTACGTGTTATCTCACCTTGTGTGTTATGACTGCCGCATCTTTGTGGACTGCTCCTCCAAAAGCTGTGCATGTCCTGTTGTGTTGTGTGTTCCTAGATGAGTTGGGACTTCATCCCAACCAACTTGGGACTCACTCCCATCCTCTCCCTCTACAATGAAAGAACCATTGGCACAAGTGACACTTACACTCACCAGGCACATGAACCTCACTTCTCGAAGACAAAGCAAACCACTCTCCTATGCTGACAAGCAAGAGTTGAGGCAAATCCTTAAGACAATGGCAATTGGGCCATCATACCAGATGGGAATCCCACACCAAAAGGTGTGAGGTCTCATTGGGACTTCATACTGGGGTGATCCCCTAAATGTTGGTGGGTCTAGCATCGTTAACATTTCTGGCGCTAGAAGGAGGGCCTCCATTTGTATATGGCTTAAATTCCCCTCACACTCATTCATTAACCATCTGGTCAAGGCAGTGACTCGCACTCCCTCTCACCTACATGTGGCTCTACAGTTGGTTACTCCTCACCTCCCAGAATTGAACACGAGATTCCATATCATCAACTTCGCTCCATCCATCCCATCACTCGCCAGTTCGCGAAAGTAGTCGGACTAATCCCAGACAAACAACATCTTCCACGTGCATCTAGGAACCCAAAATCCACTCCCCATGATTTTTTGTATCATCGGTGGAAGAAGCAGTCCTTGCCACACTTGAAGGTCTAGAAGAAGTTATTGAATATGGAGAAGAACCTCTGATCTTCTAGCAAGGCAAACAAGACACTCTTGTGATCTTGGGATTGAACTCCGGTATAGGAGGCAGAGGGGAAGGCAGTGGAGGAGGTGGAGGCAGAGACGAACCGACAGACTCTGAGCCAGAACCATTAGATTCCGAAAGAGGGGAAGAGAACAAAGAAGAAGAAGATATGGTTGACCCAAATCTTGAATGGATGACTTAGGGACCATTGGCTCTCCCGGCTGTTCTGCACAAGATGCTGAGGCAAGCAGAGAGAATGAACATCAAGTTTGACCCTAACAACATGGTGAAGGTGGAAGACCACTTAGACAACTTATACCTACAACTGTAGACCCTTGAGGTACGTTATGATGATGTAGCATGAAGATTGTTCCCATGTACCTTGGATGGTTGTGAAACTACTTGGTATCACAACCTTCCATCAAACTCTATATAGAATTGGGTTGCATTTAAATACATGTTCCTTGAGAAGTTTGCTGATGACAAGACCCTAGCCATGCTACTCAAAGAGTTGGGAAGCCTCAAGATGGAGGGAAAAGAGAAAGTGAAAGATTTCATTCAGAGATTTACATGTATATTGAACAAGTTCACAACATACACTAAACCTCATGACTTTGTCACCACTGGTTACTACACATCAACATTGCCAACTAGCGTTGCACAGTTCATCAAGCGAGCTGTGAAACCAACACTGTTGGAAAATTGTGAAGAGGCTATCATTGTTGAGAAAGACCTGCGTGCGGTTGGAGTCATCAAGGATGAAGAATCGACAAAGGAATCCAAGGATGTGAGCAGAAAGCCCCAAGAAATGGTGAGCAAGGGTAGAGGCAAGGAAGCAACTTATATTGAGACCCTCACTCATCTTGTCAAGATCTTGACCACTGAAACGTGCGAACTCAAACAATGTAAAACAAACAAATTTGCAAGTAGTCACCCGCCTAGGCAGATATAGGCAAGCAGCTCATCAAGCACCAACCAGTTCGTTTCAAAAACTGCGCAGAAGCCTGTGTTCCAGCTCGAACAGTGTGCAAATCTGAAATTCTATTCTTTCCACGAAGAACATCATCCCGAGAACTCTTGTTTGGGCTCGAAGTGAGTTACAAATGCTTTCTACAGTTGTACACTCAATGTGGGAAGAAATATGCAGTAGCAACCAGAAGAAACTAACAATGACGAAGAGGTTGCACCTGATGAGCCATCAAGCTCTGGCATTTAGTGAATGCGTATTAGTGCTCGCAAACGATGTCAAAGATTAACAGCGAGAAGAAGCCCTGAAAGCAAACTGATCATTACAATCTTAGGAGTAAAGGGGCTCCCCCCACACCTGGGGAGATGCAAGAAAAGATTAGACTGCTGATAAGGAAGACCGATCCAATGACTGCCCCAAAGAAGAAAACATAAAGCAAGTTCGGGAAGACAGCCGCTGACAAAAGAACATCCATGAGCAGCAAGCTGCAAAAGACTCCGCCGGACAACACGAACACTTGTTTTACCCCGAATAACTTAGTGAGTCTACCACATCTGGATTACAACATTGTTGATGACATGAAGAAAACTCGGGTGAACATTAGCTTGTTCGAGTTGGTTGAGATCCAGAGTCAGCGAGATATCCTGCTGCGCGCATTGGGACAGACCGCAATAGACAGTGCAACCTCTACCATCAAGGGAGCAAGCACACCTCCCGGATCACTTTCCATAATGCTCAATACACTCCGTATGGAAGAAGTAGACTCAGGTTTCCCTCCATTCCTACTTTCATTTGAAGTTTTCAACTGAAATGTTCACAACTACTTGGTTGATTCTAGCGCGACAACCAACATCATGACGCTTTCCATTGCTAAGTAGATCAATGCATAATGGACCGAGACATCCGCGCGAATCATCCAACTTGATCGAACATTGATACCAACCATTGGTGAACTGCGAGTCATAATCATTTGACTATCCCATGATAGTAAAGTCCACCAATGCATCAACATAGTTGTTGTGGACATACCAAAAGCATATGGTTTGTTACTCAGCAGACACTGGTCCAACAAGCTAGATGGATATTTTTCTATAGGCTGGTCTCACATGTGGCTTCCGTACAAGGGAAAGTGCAACCAGATTTGGGTAGAATCCAAGAGGTACATGAAACAAAATGTCACTCCCATCAATGGCGAGAATGAACCATTGGCCTTCGCAGAACTCATGTTTAGTAATTTCCTCCTTGAGACAACATTGGGGTGTTATCCTGCATGGCCAGCTCCAACCCCACCAGACGTGCAGTTGGGACTCCTTCCTTTCCCAATTTATGGTAATGAAACTTGTACAACACATTGTACCAATAGTAGCAGTAGTAGCAACAACGTTAGTAGCAGCAGTACTAGCACATCAAGCGGTCTATGTACATATGACGTGGACCATGTACTTTGATGGATCAAAGACACAGGATGACTCAGGAGCTGGGTGTCAAGTCGCTTGGAGTTCGAGTGCACGAATAATGTAGCAAAATATGAAGCACTCATGTTGGGCTTGCAGAAAGCCATCAACCTCAACGTGGTCATACTGAAAGTGGTAGGTGATTCAAAGATAGTGGTACAATAGGTACATAACACCATTCACTATTTATCACGCATCTCAAAAGTTACCAACAAGAGGTATGGCAACTAATCCCAAACTTCCAAGCATTTAATATCATTGACGTATCACGTACGTGTAACAAAACTGCTAATGCACTTTCGAATACAGCCTTGAGAATGTCACTAATTAGTGATAGATTTACCATTGAAATTTTGTACAAACCATCTATCTCGGAAAACATAACTAACTTATTCGTGTTTAATGATGATAAAAAGATATTGCATTTCATGGCTAATGCTAACATCTTCAAGGATGCAACAATAGACGATGATGAGCACGAGCACTCTCTGCAAACGAAAGCTAGTAACATGAAAGGCCGTGTTATCACAAAAGGTGTGGCATCATTGGAAAAGTGATATGACTTGCAAGAACAGTTATAGGGGCCAAGGAACAACAAGACCCACAGTTCCACCATGAGGCACGAACTGATAAACCTGGGAATAGAACAACCTCATGGATTTTTCCTTCTCCACAACCTCATGTATCCAATGAAGCTTACGAATGTCCTCAAGCATTAAATCTATGCAATGGGCAACAAAATAGGTCCAAGAAATAGTGGGGTGCCTAATCTCAAAAAGTCTACCAGTAGCCATATAATTAGCTGCATTTTCAGTGACAATTTTTACAACATGTTCTTCTCCCACTTCTTGAATGACTTCCTCCATCATTTCACAAATAAGTTGTGTAGTATTAACCTTGTCTGAGGCATCCACTGATTTGAGAAACATTGTACCTACTAGACAAGATACAATGATATTTATTAAAGTTCTATTCCTCTGATTTGTCCATCCATCACTAATGATCGTGCACCCTGTTTCTACCCATGATGAACACAACTTAGATAGCATAAGCATGGCATCTTCAACACTTTCTAATAGCAAATTTGTCCCAATGCTCTCTAATGAAGTAGCTTTGAACCCTGGACTTGCAAAAACAACTGCATCAATCATAACTTGCCAATAAGGACTTATGGTACAGTGGAAAGGTATGTTAGAATAGTACCAAAAGTTAGCAATTGCCTTCCTTGCCTGACTATGGATTTTTTTTTTTTTCCAACTAGTGGTATCGAAGGTAGGTCAGGAATTGGGTTTTGTGCGGGGAGAAAAAAATGTGTTTATGTTTCCATATCCAATGTTGAATTCAGGAGGATTCATTTCGCCTTAAGTTTGACTTGGACTTGAAGGCATGTGTGGGAAACTTGGGAACTGCATTGAGGATTCAACAGAGGGAGATGACAATGGGGTAGTGGAAGAAAAATTGTCAACTCCAGGAGTTCCTATTTATTTTTTTTGCTTTTCTTTCTTTGCATTATGCTGACTCAACATATCAATGGCCAAGGTTTCTTGGTGTTTGACATTTTCGTCAATGTTTTTGCAGAGACCTATATCATGGCTAGGTATTTGTGCAAGGTGGTACTTGAATCTATAAGTGCCTTCACTACATTTCGCTTTGAAAAATTTACAAAGGAGCTTAGGGTCTCCAAGAATCTTGTCAAAATAAGCCCAAGCAAAGTCCTTCTCCCTCGACATTGTTGTTGTTTTGGACTTGTGTTTAAATTGCGGCGTCTGTTTAGATTTGGAGTTGTGCCTTCTATTTAATTTGGCTCCTGTAAAATACAATAAAAAATTAAAATTAAAAATACCATATATAACTTCGCAAAAAAGATGGTTGGTTTTAAAGGATATGAGGTTTTGTTTAGGATAAAAAAGGAGTCTGTCCAACAACACAAGCACATTTCAACCTAATATATCATTATGACCTTGAAACACAATTAGGTATATATGAGGAAATGCTACCTAAAGGAAATATTATCGACATATATTTCATTGTAATATTGAATTTGCAATTTCGTTTAGCATAAGACAATTGAACCAATACATCAATATCAAATTCTGGAAGAACAAAAATACCCAAAGTTGTGAATGCATGGTTAAAGCCTATGAAGTCAGCAAGACATCGACCAAGGAAGGAATTCTTGATGACTTGGTCGATGGTTGGTATGAAACCATTTCTTAGTGAATTTTTAAAATCTATTTAAGCCCCAGTAATAGGGTTGAAAAGTCATAACCAAAGGATTACGCCGAACATTCAATTGCCGAACAGTGAAACTTGAAACTTTCCATTGAAAACAACATTGAAACTTCATTATAGTAATATACCTATTTTTTAAGCCAAGTGCCAATGTACCTCGATTGTTGAATAGCAAAGTGGCTAAGCCTAAAGGTAACACATGCTAAAGGTGACGCGCTATTGCTCGAGGGTCGATATGGAGTATGGATAGAGCACACATTGGAGACTGCCCAATATGGAGTCTAGACATAGGCTCACCTTGGCGGTTCCCCGATATTGAGTCTAGACTGTGTAATAATGAGTAGTGATTGATTATTGAACGTATCGACGTATGAGTTTTGGGCTTGAGAAATGAGAAATAAATTTTGGAATGACTGAAGTTTAGTTTTTAAAAATGCGGAATACCTAAACTTGAAAAACTCATGCTCGTCGAGTCAAGGCTGAAAATTGAATAAATTGGAATCAATCGCAGGAATCTGCTTTAATCTGAAAGTCTCAAGTCAAACTTGCATTGACCATGATTTAAACTTTGGCAACGTGAGTTTGACTCGCAAATATTTAGATCAGATCGTTTGGAGAGTGAGCAGATTCTGACTCATGATTAATCGCGATTGATCGACTCCTGTTTCACTTCTTGTAACTGAAATTTGAACTGAAAATAGGAGATCTTACAATTGAAACTAATTGTAAATTTTCTAAATTGAAATTGGCCCATCAACATCATTTCTATTTGCAGATGGGTGCATCAATGGAAGAGATTCATTTTAAATCAGGTTCATGGAGAAAATATTTTATGGAAGATGTTTCTTTTATGTCGGGTAAGACATAGTAATATTTTTTATTAAATTTGAATAACAATAGTATCTACTTTATATCTCTCATATCTCATTATTTTTATCTCCTGTAACTCATACAAAAAGTGGGGTATAGTGGACATGTAGCATCAAGCTCCACTCCTTTTAATCCATAGTTTTGCATGCAAAACTTTGTGTCACTTGCAGCGCAAGGCCTTTGCTATAGAGTGTGGAGTAAACACCTACCTCTACATGACAAAAGCTACACATGCATTTTGACTTGGTTTTTTCACCTTTTGTCCATTGTTTGTTTGGAGTTTGGGACAACAAGCTCCACATACGTTTTTTCCATACCTCTATGTGAGTGTAACTTTGCACATTTTCTTTGCTTCAACCAATATCAAAAGCATTTGTGAGCTTCCTTCAATGCATGAATACATGCTTCAATCATGGAAATTAGCAAAGTTTCTAAAAAAAAAAATAACCATGGAGTTATCCTTTTCCATTTCAAATATGTTAGGATTCTATTGAGAGTTTTTTAGATATAATTATTAACTAGCCCTCTACTTTTCCCTTTTCCTTAATATAAACTGCATCTCTTATTACATTTTTAATCAAGAGATTTACATCAAATACTGGATCAAAGGGCCAAGGACATTTCATAAATGCTTCCTTGTCTAGTAGAAGAATAAATGGTTAACATGTCAGCTTGGCTCCAATTTCTTGGGAATTAATAATTGTTTTGAAAAATGACTAGTCTTGTTTGAATCTAGAACTATGTTTAAGCTTTGAAAATGGATTTTCCTCCAAATTGATCTTGGAAAGGTCCTTATTAAAGGCTTTTCTATATCTCCTCCACTAGAATTAATGGCTTGTATGTCGAAAAGTATAGCATAGCTCCTTTCTAGAAAGCCTGATCATTCCATTGTCACTAAGATCTCCTCCTTTTCTCCAAATTGGACCCAAAACAACATTGAGTACTTAATTATGATCCAACCTGAAAATTTTGATTGACACTACAACTCAAGAGCTATTAAATTTAAAGTGCACTAATATGATTCATCATTCTTTCATTAAATAAGTATATTGTTTTTGAATTTGTCATTTGTGCTTGTATTATGTGGTATTGACCTTGTTTCACTTGAAAGGGTTTTTATTCTTGGACTACGACAATGCTAGTAAGATTTAGGCCTTTTGTAGTATTTGTACCCCATGATCATTTTTGCAAGATGTATGTCCTATGTGGAAAGAAATAAGCATTTAGTTATTACCTCCTAAACTAAAGCATTGTTTCTTTTATTAGGTGCCATGTAACGTCCTCTACAAATTGAGGACGAATGGTAAGTAATATCCTATCCATCCCTGTAGACTATAGTTCTCCATAAAAGGGGAAAAACCCCAAAATACCCATTGTTGGGCAATTTTTGGGGAAACTGAGCTTGAAGACCCCAAATTTGGGGTTTGGAGTAAGGTTTACTTAATCACTTAAGAATATGAAACCCCTTTGGAAAATCTATAAATAAAGAAGGATTGAATTCATTCTGTATCACCAAGTGTGGATTAATTAATTTGTTCTTGAGCATTAGGTCTGATAGTTTTTGACCCCTTCTATCTATTGTCAATTTCGGTGGTGAAATATTCCACCCTAGTTGACATTCCCTTATTATCTCGTTGTTTGAGCACAAGGGTCTCTGGCTGGTCAGCAAATTTTGTTGGATATTGGTCTCTTGTCTTTTTCTAGGCACAAGATTTCTGTTAAAGGTGAATGAATTTGGAGGACAGTGCATGATAGCTTAGTTCTGTTTGGCATACACCTCTCTTGAAGGAAGCAACAAATTTTCTGAGTCCTTAATATCTTGTCTTGGGAAAAACACTTACCTTAGGCAGTGGATTCGTTTCTAGCACCTAGAGTAGCGAAACTCTTTGCTTTATTTAGTTTTTGCATGCACAGTTAAAAGGATCACTTCCCTAGTTATTAATTCTCAGCCTTAGCTAAGGAAGCATGTTTGCATATCTCATATCATATTCACTAGTGGTAGACTTTAATTGTCTTACCTATCCATGCAAGGGAGGTGCATCAGGATTAGGAGTTAAGAAAGTTGAGACATTGTTGTACATGTTTCGAGACTCATTGTACCTTCTAGACTAAAGGAAAAGTGAATAGTAGTGTTTGAAATTTTTAGTTATTTCTTGTTTCAAAGAGTAATAAATAGTGATGTGATTTGAGTTTCAAATCTGTGTACTTGTTGTTACTTTCTTCAGTGGCATGTGCTTCCCTGTTCAGAACAAGGGGGTTTTTTGCACTATCTAGCCTCCAAAGCTTCTTCAATGAAAACTAAATATCAAATCATGCCGTCGTACTCCAAATCATCTAAGACATCACCCTAGAGAAGTTCCAAAGTAGACCAATGAGCTTTGACAGGCCAACTCCAACCCCATTTCACTATACAAGTGTTGACATCACTGCTACAAAAATTATTCTAAAGTGTTGCATCCTACACCAATTCCTAAGATGGATGCCTAAAGGGGTTCTATAACGAGGCTCAACCTTCATTACCACATTTAAGACTTTTCAAAGGGATTGGATTGGTCCCTTTAAACCATACCAATTTTTACACTTTCACAATTTGGCCATGTCCCTATCAATTTATATTTTTCATTGAAAAGTCAGTCCTATTTTACATGTTTATTAAATTTAGGAACAATTATAGGTCCGCTCCAGCAAAATGTCACCAAATTTGTGGGTTAGGTTGGCATTTCTCCAAATACTATCACACAAGTATATATAATCACACATTTTCCTTTTTAGATCTTTATTGGTTGAACAAAAAGGTATGCTGCCTGTGTAATTTTGTC
The DNA here is from genome assembly GCA_000404065.3 of Pinus taeda. NCBI lineage: Eukaryota > Viridiplantae > Streptophyta > Pinopsida > Pinales > Pinaceae > Pinus > Pinus taeda. The sequence continues at coordinate 79,944 of APFE031135518.1, forward strand.
CCATACCTCCACATCACCACTCATAGATAACAATATTCTTAATTCTTCATCTATGTGCACAGTAGGGTCCCTTTTGGTTGCTATTTTTAATGAACAACCTTCGGCAGTACACCTTTTACCACAAAGATGTTTTTTTTTGGATAGAAATCTCCAAAGGAGTCTTACACCAGACATATAAATGGCTATTGTATATCACAATAATAAGCATTAACATATGAAGATGTGCAGACCCTAAACTATGTGCATTCAATCCATTTCTTTTTCTTTTATGACGGATTTCATTCTGCATAGTAGATGTGTTGTGGCACTTGAGTGTGTTCGCATAAAAAATCTAAGGCCAAACCTGAATTCTCATGTGTCATGGAAATTAAACATATGCCTTGTTCACCTAAGAACTACTTGTAACTCATCTTAGGGTACTCATGTACAATCTCACTCATCCCACTTAACAAGTTACCAAGACAATGCTCATCACATCCAACCTTGGTCTAAAACAATTAAGAAACATAGTTTACATCTTGACATGCCATAACACTTGACATGTCTTAGAATTCCTTGGCACTATGTGGCATTCATTAACATCCCCTACATTCCTTGGCATTCTTTGACACTCCCTAGCACCATGGCACTTCCTGACATGCCTTGGTAGTTTAGCATACCTCGGCATTGCCTAGCATATAACATTGTCACTCCCTCCTTAACACACCTAGAACTCATTGAAACTCCCTCTCACACACTCTTATTCGTTAATTTCCATGCATTTTGAACTAGTGCTTCCTTATGTTTCCTTGACACCCCCTAACAGTCCCTAGCTCACCCTAGCACCTAACACATCTTGGCCTACAGCCTTAACACTCTAGCATTCCTTGGCACTACATAGTATACCTTGACACTCTCTCCTTAGCACACCTAGATATCACTGATACTCTTGGTCACAAACTCTTATTCATTCATTTCCATGCATTTTCCCCTAGTTCTCCCTTGTGTTTCCCTAGCACTCCTTATCACTCCTTCACATGTGTTGTTACACCCTAGCACCTATGACATCTTGGCATGTCGCCCTAGCCTCTAGCATGCCTTAACACTGCCTAGCATACCTTGTCAATTTGTCCTTAGCACACCTAGAACTCACTGAAACTTCTAATCACAAACTATTATTTATTCATTTCCATTCATTTTGACATAGATCTCCCTTGTGTTTCCCTGGCACTCCCAACTAACACTTCCTTACACACGTTGGCACACCTTGGCCGCATGTCGCCCTAGAACCCTAGCATTCCTTAGCATTGCCAACCATGCCTTGTAACTCCTCCTTAACACACTTGGAACTCACTAACATTCCATGCCACACACTCTTATTCCTTCATTTCCATGCATTATTACCTAGTGCTCCCTTGTGTTTCCCTAACACTCCCTAACACTCCTTGCCACACATTGGCACACCATGGAACTTGTCACATCTTAGTAGGATTTCCTAGCACTCTATCGTCTATTGGCATTGCTTATCATACGTTGTCACTCCCTTCTTAGCACACCTATAACTTGTTAACACTACCTATCACACATGCACATTCATTCATTTATATGTAATTGAAACGAGTCCTCCCTTGTGTTTCCTTGGCAATCCCTAACATATGTTGGCGCTACATCCTAGAACCTAGCACACATTGGCATGCCTTAGCACTTGGCATGTCTTGACATGCCTAACATTCCTTGGAACTTTATAACATGTGTTAGCACTTCCTGAAATTCCCTGCACACCTTGGCACTCCCTAGTTTTCATGCCCTCATAGAGAACCTTACTTTTGTTGTGACTTGGGAACCCAACCAAGTCATTGAAAAAATAGTGTTGTGCCTATACCAAAGTCTCCCTTTGTCTCAAATTGCTTTTTCCATCCTCTTATCACAATTGTAGGCTTTCCTCCTACAAGTCCTAATATGACATTCTCCTAACACACTTCGTCCATGGGACACCTAGAATTCACTGACACTCCCTAGCATAATCTCTTATTTATTCATTTCCATGCACTTTGACCTAGTTCTCCCTTATGATTCCCTCACACTCCCAAATACTCCTTGACATGCATTGACACTATCTGGCATATGTCAGCACACCTTTTCATTCCTTGGCATGCCATGGCACTCCTTAATTATCATTCCCTCATAAATACCCTTATTTTCTTTTAGACTTAGGAACCCAACCAAGTCCTGCCTTGACTACAACAACTTTACCAAGTTACATCTACTACAACTAGACTATGCCTTGTTCCCCTAATGGACTGTAAATCATATTAGGATTCTCATGTCCAATATTAACTCATCCCACTTAACAAGTTACCAAGTCAAGGCTCACATCCAATAGTGCCCATAAAACAACTAAGCAACATAGTTTACATCTTCACATGCCATAACATCTGGCACATATAACAATCCATTGGCACTACATGGCAGACATTATCATCCCCTGCATTCTTTGGCATGATTTTCCACTCTCTAACAGACCCTACCACTCACTAACATGTCGTGGTACTCTAGCATGCCTTGGCACTGCCTAGCATATAATCTTGTCACTCCCTCCTTAACACAATTGGAACTTGCTGACACTCCCTGTCACACATCCTTATCTATTCATTTCCATGCAATTTGAACTAGTTCTCCCTTGTGTACTCATGGCACTCCCTGACACACATTGGCACACCCTAGGACTTGGCACATCTTGGCATGTCACCCTGGAACTCTAGCATTCCTTGGAACTACCTAGCATACCTTGTCACTCCCTCCTTACAACACCTAGAATTCGCTGACAATTCCTGTCACGCACTCTTATTCATTCATTTCCATGCATTTGAAACTAGTTCTCCCTTGTTTTTCCCTGAAACTCCATAACTCTCCCTGGCATGCATTGGTACACCTTAGCACTTAGCACATCTTGTCATGTTTCCCTGGCCTCTAGAATGGCTTAGCACTGCCTAGCATATGATGAGCCCCATAAATGGGTAACTATATGGGCTCATTTTGCCTATTATTTCCATTTAATCCACCATTTTCCATAGTTTTGTGCATGTTTTTGAATATACTTATGTCAATTGAGTGAATGGGGATAGTCACTTTGCCACATAGTCTAATGAGTGTTTATTGTAGTTTTTTGGACAATTTTTGGACAAGGACCAGGAATTTATGAGCAAATTAGCAGCCAAACTCAAGGAAACAGGGCTGAGGACTTATAGGAGGGGTGTCTCCTACATTAATGACCCCTTCCTCGAGTTCTCCACCAACAACTTAGAGTTCAAAGGCCACCACATCAATGATTCCAAGGGGTAGCCAAGCAACTCAAGTGGAGCTGCTGTTATCTCTAGTTTTAGGCAGCTGAGTTCCTTAATTTTAGGGGGACTGTTGGGGGTCCTCACTTGTATAAATAAGAAGGCTTCAGGCCTCAGTAGGTTAGCCATTTCATAGTCTATTTTTTCACTTTTGTGCAATCTTGTACTCAACTCATTTCCAAGCTCTTTTTGCAGACAATTTTGTGATGTAACTATTATTTTTTGATCAATGAAGAGGAATCTAGCTTTGAACTAGCATTGATCTTTTCTAGAGGGCTGAAGCTCTTGGGTTAGGGCCCAACACAAGCTGCTCAGCACCTCCTTTGTGTATTTATATGTTTTTTTCTTGCATTCATAAGCTGATTTCTGTTGTTTAGGTTAAATCTTGCTTTGGTAAAATAGGTTGCTTTTGATGGTTAAATTAGTTGTTCTTGCTTCAATTCGATTAAATAGTTTGTTGTGGTAACAGATAAATATCCAAAAATTCTACCAGTAGGTCTTGATCCCCTTTCTCCCTCCTTGGGACCATGAATTGAGGACAAGGCACTACTGCTGCCACCAAAAACACATTTTTTGCCTTCCATGCAATCGTTAGTGTGATGTTTTGAGTTGGAGAAGCTGCTATTTGCTTGGATTCACATGCTTAGACCATTTCTTATTCATTTACCATGGATTTCCCACATAGTTTCCTGTTCATAAAGTTCTGTCCAACACTTTTCTTTTTTTAGGTTAGATTTTAGGTCAAATTAGACAAACTCTGTTTTTCGGTTCTTGCTTGGGTCAGTTTTAAGAAGTAGGTGTGAAACTCTCTTGAAAAAAATTCTAGCTTGTCATCCCTCCATAGCACAACCTGTACCAGCTCATATTTCGTAGATTCCTTCACTCATTCACCACATTTCGCCAGACTGTCCTAATTTTTGCGTTTGTGTGCAAAGTTGCTTTCTTTCCCTTTGGGCAAATCCAACCCTATCCTTCATTCCTGATCTTCATTAGCAAAGTCCTAGACCCTCCAACACCTTCATCCAACCTTCATTTCCTTTTTCCCGCCATTTTTCCACTTTCAAACCTCCAAAAATCACTTTCAGCCTCCTCTTGTAAAACTTCCTGTAGATCCCCTGTAGCCTCCTGTAGAAGTCCATGCGAGCGATTTTTTGAAGTCTGATCGCAATGGAAGTCTCCAGAAGGGTACTAGGGACTTCTTACAACCTGCCCACACCTTCCTCATCATTTGCAAAAGCCAACTCCATTTTCCTTTGCCACCAGACCACTGCACAATTACAATTAGTCAAATCGCAAGCATAATAAATCTGCATAAAAATACTCAAAACTGCAAAAAGATGATGTCTTTCCTTTTCTCTTCAGAAGTAGCTTGAATAAATGTAATTTACCTTTTCAGTAATCAATGGCACCCATCTCAGTAGTTTCCATCTCTTTTCTTGCACGATTAGGGTTTTCTAGGGTTTGAGTTCCATTTCAGTTTCATTCTCTTTCTGCAAGTAAAATAGCCCCTGTAGAATTAGTCTTCTGCCATCACAGTAAAAGATTCTTTTGAGAACTCATAGAAATTGGCTTAAGCTCTTAGCGAACTTGTGCCAGCTGATCAAGTGACAGCCTGCGGTAAGAGCTAGTACTTGTGCATACAGCACCGTCGCTTCCAAGTTTGTTACGAACTACCGGGTTGATAAAAGTAAAGAAGGGAGCCCTAGGAGTTGCAGCATTATTGCTACAATACTGGAGCTCACCACTCTTTTTGGCGCCGTTGCCGGGGAAGTGTCAGAGTATTTGTGATTACTGCTTTCCTTCTATTTTCTACTGCAACATTCTGCTAAGTAGTTTATTTTAGCAGGAGTAGAGTAGTTGTTTCATCTCAATTCTACAATTTCATTTCTACAAAAGTAGATTAGACATTTCCTGCTTTCATTTCAATTTTGTAATTTCATTTCAGCAAGTGTAGATTAGACATTTTCTGCTTTCATTTCAATTCTGCAATTTCATTTCAGCAAGCATAGATTAGACATTTCATGCTTTCATTTCAATTATGCAATTTCATTTCAGCAAAAGTATATTAGACATCTCCCGCTTTCATTTAAATTCTGCAATTTTCATTTCAACAAAGTTTATTTTAGTTAGCTGCAATTTGCTGTTCAATCCATTTCATTTTTTGCAGGTACAAGCAGAAAAAGAAACACGGAAATCCAAAAAAGAGATTTCCTTTCATGCCTCGTAGGAATAGAGACAATTCAGGAAAATTCCTACCCAACACCCCCAACACATCATTGAGTCACCCTTCTCTCTTCTTTGGTGGTAGTGATCCAGAAGATCTTATAGGTGAACCTCCAGAAATATACGAAGATCCTATGATAGAAGAAGAGCGAGAAAACATTCCTCCTGAGACTATGGTTGAAAACAGAAACGCTAGAGGGAATGGGGAAAAATAGAAGGTACCTTTCCTATCCGGGAGACCAATGGGGACACAAAAATGAAAAACATATGTCCTTCAGCCTTACCTCACTTCCATGGCCTAACTACCGAAGATACTGATACTTTCTTGTTTGAATTTGCTGTTCTCTGTCGAACCTATGACTATGCAGAAGACGAGTAGAAGTTGAAACTGTTTCCTTCTACCCTCAAGGATGCAGCCTTGCGCTGGTTCATGGGGTTACCTGGAAATAGTATCACAACTTGGGCTCAGATGCAGCAAGCCTTTAATGACAAATACCAAGACTATTGCAGGTCAAAGGAGACCAAGGAAGAAATCTTCCAAATGACCATGGGTAGTGATGAATCTTTAGAAGACTATGAAGAGAGGTTTCAACTTAGTTATAAAAGGGCCAAGTGCACACTTGACCTTGAATCTCTGAAGTTGGTTCTGCTTAGAGGAGTCCTTGAAGACCTTCTAGATACCCTCCATTTGCTGGCTGGGGGAGACATCTACCAACTACCTTATGATGACATAAAGAATGTGTTTAGAAACGATTCCAGGTCAGCTAGGAAGAGAGGTAGGGGAAGTCAACCATTAGCTAGTACATGCTCATCCAACTCATCCCTTAGAAACAAACTTGAGAATTGACTGGAAGATTTCAAGAGCGAGGTGAGGCAGACTCTTGCCATGCAAATGGATACCTTGCATATTAAAAGGAAACAAGAGGAAGCCGAGAGAGCTTTGGCCTTCTTTTGTCCTAGGTGCACAAGAAAGCATCCTAGGAACGAATGTCCACTGCACTCTATAGAAGTGTGTGTAGTCTGTGAACAAGACCATCCTATGAATTAGTGCCCTTCCTTGCCCGGAATCAAAGCTACATATCAAGGGGTTGAGGGAGCCACTGAACCACTCTATTTCATGAACTAAAGGAGGCCACATGGGCCCAGACCTTACCAGTAGGGAATGTAAGGGACCTCCCAGAGCTATTACAACCCCAATCAAGCCACTTCCATGCCTTCTTGGGGCCCCCCTTCTCATCCTTCCTGGTCCACACCCCCTCCTTGGTCATATCCTCCTCAATACCAGGCCCCTCTATTTGCTCATTCGTTTCATCCTTATGCTCAGCCACAGCCTCAGTGGAGTGCACCTCATCATGGGTGGAAGCCCAGTATAACTCTCCTCCCACTCTTTTGCCTCCACCACCTACTCAACCACAACCATTACCTTCTGCTCCTCCAAGACAACCCCAAATACTTGCTCAACCGAACCCGAACCCCAACAACAGATACGCCCAATAGGTATATAATGGGGAAACATCATTCCCAACCTATGCTGTGGAGATTCAGGAGATTAACCTATGATTTGGGAAGGTTCTCCCAAATAGCCAACCTCCTCCTAAGGAGGATGAGGAAGAAAAATAGGAAAGCGAACCCAAAGTCATTCCACCCTTTCCTGAGAGACTAACTGGAACCACCCAACCGACCCCAGAAGAAACTAAACTTTTGGGAGAACTGAAACAGTTATGTGTAAAAATACCCCTTCTCCAAGCCATAAAGGATGCGCTTATATACGACAAGATGATCAAGGAGAAGTGCTTCAAACACCTAGGCAGGCGAAAGTGAGATGCCCTAACTATCAATGTCATAGGACAACTATCCGATCTGATGTTGAGGCAGGTAATTTGTCCGAAATATCTAGACCCTGGGAGTCCTGTAGTCGATGTCCACATCAATGGCACCATGATCCCCCATACCTTGATTGATCTAAGGGCTGCCATTAATGTGATGACCAAGGACACTATGATCAAACTCAACCTTCAGGGTTCCCTAAGAAAGACCTAAAAAATACTACAATTAGCAGACCGCTGCACCGTGACCCCTGAGGGGATTGTGGAAGATGTCATGGTCTCTATTGATTCTTGGAAGTACCCTGCTAATTTCTTGGTTCTCCAACCAAAGGAAAAGCTCACTAGGTATCCTCTCATCTTGGGAAGACCTTGGTTGGCTACTGCAGATGCCTACATCAGTTGCTGAGCTGGGAACATGACAATCAGGAATAGGCATATGTCTAAATAGCTAGTCCTCTATCCTCTTGCCCAACCTCTGATAGAACGTGATTTATGCCTCTAGTTGGAGGAGGAAGATGAGGATGAAGTCTATTCTGCACCATTGTGTACAATAGAAGCTACCATGGGGGGTCCACAAACCGAGGATGATCTTATTGAGAACTTGATTCAGAATCCACCCCCTAGTGTGTTGCCCTTAGAAGATCTGGTGGAAGAAACCCAAGCTAATCCTCTAGTTGATCTCTGTATGGCTGATCCGACCTCCCTTCGAGTTAAGAATGTGGAATTTGGCCCAGAAAAAACTTTGAAGATCATCTCATCCCTGTCCACCTCTCAGGAGAAAGAACTGTGTAGCTTATTGAAGAATCACTTGGATGCTTTTGCTTGGAGTTATAAGGAGATGAAAGGAGTCCACCCTTCCGTCTATACTCATCACATTTACATTAAGGAAGATTGTAAACCAGTTAGGTAGCCTCAAAGGAGGATGAATCCAACCCTTAAGGACATTGTCAAAGAAGAACTACAAAAGTTGCTTGATGCAGGATTCATCTACCCCATCTCTGATAGCGAATGGGTTTCTCCTTGGTGCTAGTGCCAAAGAAAAATGGGAAGTGGAGAATTTGTGTAGATTATCGAGAGCTAAACAAGGCCACCAAGAAGGACCATTTCCCTTTGCCTTTCATAGATCAAGTGTTAGATGGCCTGGTAGGGAAGAAGTTCTTCTCCTTCCTAAATGGGTTTAGCGGGTACAACCAAATCCAAATCAGCCCGGAAGACTAGGATAAGACCACTTTCACTTGTCCCTGTGGTACTTTTTCATACCAGGTCCTTCCTTTTGGGTTGTGCAATGCTCCCGCCACTTTCCAGAGAGCAATACTGAGCATATTTGCTGAACTGGTTCATGATTTAGTGGAGATCTATATGGATGACTTTACCCCTTATGGTTCTAACTTCCAGGAAGCTTTGACTAACCTGGGAAAAGTTTTAGCCAAGTGTATTGAAATGAACCTATCCCTCAGTCCTGAAAAATGTGAATTCCTGATGACTGAAGGGACTGTGCTAGGTCATACAATTTCTCAGCAAGGATTACAGGTGGATCCCAACAAGGTTGCTATCATTCAAAGGGTCCCACCTCCTCAAAAGGTAAGAGATGTTAGAAGTTTTCTAGGCTTAGTAGGGTATTATAGAAGAATCATTAAGGATTTTAGTAAGCTAGCCTCTCCATTGTTTTGTCTTTTGGGGAAAGATGCTGAGTTTATATGGACTGACAACTGTTAGGAGGCTCTGGATGCCTTGAAAGGTAAGATGGTAATTGCCCTAATCTTGAGAGGTCCAAATTGGGCCCTACCTTTCCACATTCACACAGATGCCTCGAACAAAGCGATCGGAGCAGCCTTAGGCCAAGTTGAAGAGAAGCTGCCTTATGCCATATATTTTTTCAGTAAAAACCTGGCTAAGGCAAAATTAAATTACACTGTAATTGAAAAGGAGCTCCTAGCTGTAGTCCATTCTCTAAACAAGTTCAGACACTACATCACTGGCTATCAAACATTTGTACACACTGATCATGATGCAATTAGGTATTTGATGAATAAAACAGATGTAAACGCTCGTATCACTAGGTGGTTACTTTTATTGGAGCAATTTGATTTGACTATTGTTGATAAGCCAGGTAAGGAAAATGTTGTTGCTGATTTTCTATCTAGACTAGATCTGCCTACAGGTGAAGAAGGAATGGTGGATGATCAAATGACAGATGAATACTTATTTTCTATTTCAGTACTCTCTCCATGGTTTTCTAATATAGCAAATTACTTGGTTTCAGCACAGTTTCCGCCACACCTGTCCTCAAAAGAGAAGAGCAAGATCGTGAGGAAAAGTGCCCCATTCACTTGGATTGGGGGCAATCTTTTTAAACTTTGCCCAGATCAGATTTTGAGGCAATGTGTCAGGGAGGAGGAAGTCTTTGACATCCTCTTAACTTGTCATGATGGGCCTTGTGGGGGCCACTTTGCAGTGAAGAGGACTACTTTCAAAATTTTGTAGGCAGGGTACTATTGGCCCACTCTTCATCAAGATGTCAGAAGATACATCAGCCAATGTGACTGATGTCAAAGGATGGGGAAACCGACTCCAAGGGATGAGATGCCCCTGCAACCTCAAGTGAGTTTCAAGCCATTTGAGAAGTGGGGCATGGACTTTGTGGGTCCTATCAACCCTCCTTCAAAATATAAATCTTACATCATTGTGTGTACTGATTATCTGACAAAATGGGCACAAACAAAGGCGATCAAAGCATCAACAGAAGAAAGAGTAGCTGAGTTTTTAAGGGAAATAATCTTCTACAAGTTTGGCTACCCAAGAGAGTTAGTTACAGATCAAGGGAGTCAGTTTACCTCCAATTTGGTTGAAGAGCTGCTCACACACCACAAGTTTAAGCACAGAACTTCCACCCCTTATCATCCACAAGCAAATGGATAGGTAGAAGTCACCAACAGATCTTTGGAAGGGATTTTGACTAAGGTAGTGAGCAACAGTAGAAAAGATTGGGCATATCGATTGGTTGAGGCCACCTGGGCCTATAACACCACCTGGAAAACCACCACAGGGTTTACACCCTATGAGCTAGTCTATGGGAAGAAGGCTTTGTTGTCAATAGAATTTGAATACAACACATTAAGGATGGCAGTTCAGCTGGACCTAGATCTCAGCCATGCACAAAAGGAAATATTGCTTCAGCTAAATGGATTGGATGAACAGAGAATGCAGGCCCTACTCCACTTAGAGGTAGTCCAACTTCAGAGAAAAATATGGCATGACAGACACCTCAAAGAAAAACAATTCTAGCAAGGAGATTGGGCGCTGCTGTATGATTCAAGATATAAGGATTTCAAGGGCAAAATGAGGACAAGATGGCTGGGACCCTATACAATAGAAAAATGCAATGACAATGGTTCAGTCCGTATTCAAACCATAGATGAAGAAGCCATCCCTATGCTCATTAATGGGCATAGATTGAAGATCTATAGGAAGCCCCTTTCCAAGCAAGAGTTCATTGAGAATTTGGGAAAAACAATGTTGGTAGTGGAGCAGGTCCCTGTCTCCAATCCATCCACACCTTGAACAAAACAAAAGAAAAAAAAAGAAAAAGAGGAATAACAGAAAAAAAGAAGAATAAAAGATCCTTGAGCGAAAACCTCTTGGAGGCACTCACGACAGATAGTGAGGGTGAAAACCTCCTGGAGGTGCCCCAGCTGTCTCAAAAAAAGAAGAAGAAGAAAAAACAAATAAAAAAGAAAAAACCTAACTTCTTTGTGATGAATTGCAGGTTGTAGGAAGGTCAAATAAGAGAGGAAGACATGACTAGGCTTCCTGAACCCTTCATAGTCCATCCCTCCATCACTATTATCCTTTTCTAGGCCTCGGTCTCATTTGTTCTAAGAATTTCGCATCCTATAGGAAACTCTGTATATTCTATAGGAGGATCCTGTAGAAATTACAGAAATGCCAAAATCAATTTTAGAAAAGAACCCGAGGGTTGGAAATTTGTCTAGAAGGCCTATGAATCTCCCAACCACCATCCATCCGCCTAAATATTCATGTCATCTCTGCACACCCGCATTTCCACTCATTTTTTCCTTTCCCTACACATACAAAATACAGAAATTCTATTTTTTTTTTCCACTTTTAAAACACAAAAGAAGGTGAAAAATAAAGTAGCAGCATTCTTCTTGCTTATTCTTACCTGATACCTTCCAGCTACTATGTCTTCCATTCAGAACCTTTGTCAGTTATCTTTTTAAGCCTGCTCAAATTGTAGAATCAGCTACACGAAATCCTGTAGGATTTCGTGTAGCAACTGATCCCTTTGAAAAACAAACTCGAGAGACATGATCAATGCAGCAGGATGTCTGAAGCACATAAGGAGAAGATATTGATCAAGGAATCATCAACATAAGACGAAGGCCAAGCATGCAGAGCACCAGCAGCAACAACAACGAGGAAATGAGGTGCCAGAGTCCGAAGTATGCATAGCACAACAACCACTAAGCAAGTAAGTTTCTAAACCTATTCCTCAATTGCATGAATACTATTTCAAAACTGCATGACCTATGGGAATGGTCAAGATTAAGCAGACTCGGTGGCCAGCTAACTAGCCACCCTCTTTCATTTCACACACCCTCGTGGAATTCAGTTGAGCCACGTCCAATTCAAACTGCCGATTAGATACGCAGTCAACACGTGTGGCCTATCAACTCGGGAAGAAAACATCTGAAACCGGTAGTGGTGGCGGCGTATAACGGGAGTAAGGGAGGTGATGGTGGTCAGGTGGCATGAAGAACCATAATTACACTGGCATAGGAACAAAGGTCGAGATGGGGATAATGTACCCATCCGGCCACCTCATCTCCTCACTGCGGGTTACGCCAATAGTTAAGTACAATGCGGTCTAAGCCTCCACCACCCTTTGGTTCATTTTCATGTTACGAAGCTCTCGATTGCAGTGCTTGTCTACCACCTTCAAAGCAGTGAACTAGTAGTTTCTGCCAGTTTTTCAAAACCCTCCCGCCTATCGTGTTCTACAGGAGCACTACTACATTCTACAAGAGTAAGAAAACCTTCTACAGGAAGATTTCTACAGGGAAAATAGAGAGAAACTCTACAGCCGAAAAATTCAGAATTCTTGTCAAATTCGAGCTGGGAATGAGGTAGGCTCGAAAACCTGCTCTGCATACGATATGTTTAGATAAGGTGGTAGCTTAAAACTAGAGTAGTGGGTGAAGAGAAATGAGGAAAGGGAAATTCAAAATTCTGCTGTGTCTTTTCTGAAGTTCTACACAGTCTCTTCGTTCCCTTCTCTGTGTTCAAAATTTGCCTTTCTCTTCCTGACATTCTGCTGTAAAGAAAAGGGGGATGCAGTCATAGAAATCAAACCTAGGGAGGAAACGAAAATTGTAAGTTTGTTTACTCTGTGAAAAGACCACTGTTTATATAGTCCTTGTTCTATCAGCATATTGATTTCTTCCAAGAACCAAGAAGCAAATTCAGGTTGAGAATAGTTTGAAGAAAGGGAGAATTGCAAATTGGTTTTGTGAAGAAGGAGCACACGGGAAATTCCTCCTATAGTTCAAAAAAAAAAAAAAAAACTCAACTGTCCCTCTATTTCTAATTTTGGAAATTGTTGTTTTTTCCTCACCAAAGCACTTCAAAAACCACTAAACACCATGCCAGAAGGTTTTATGAGAAAGGAGCCTTTGAAATCCAACCAATTGCATGAGCATCCTGAGGTGGTGGCCCTCTTCACCAAGGCAAATTGAATGATTTTCTTTGAAAGAATTCATGGATATGATGATGAGGTGACTGAAGAATTTTTGATGTCCTTAAGACCCCATTTGAAAACACATGCTACAGTCAGTTTCAGGGGTCTGACCCTAGAGCTTACACCTGATTTTATCAGTTGAATCTCAGGTCTTCCACTTGGGCTCCCTTGGAGCAAGGAGGAAAAAACATTGGGACAGGTTGCCAAGAAGACATGTTTTCAACCTGGGGAGCATCCTGTAGAGGATAAAAATGGGGTCAGAAGGACAAGCTTACCTCCTCCATGGAGTGAAGTCAGCTACCAAATAATGAAATATATCACTTGTGAAGGAAGGTTCAATATAATTTATGGTTATCACTTCAGGTTATTGCATGAATTGAGGTATGGGATGAACCTACCTCTAGTTAGAAAACTTAGTCTCCCATATTTCCTCCTCCAGTCTTTGATAGAATGTGGCACCAAGCTGAATGCAGGGGTCCCAGACCAACTGGCCCACCATGGTCTCATTAAATTATTGGTGGAAGATGCCCTACATACATAAACCATCCCCATAGCTTGGGAAATTTTTAGGAATATGTCCAGAGAAGATGACATCAAAACTTTGATTGAGGACATCAACCCATCTGGTAGTGAGAGAAAGAGGAAATTGAGAAAGAAATGCATGAGGAGACACAAAATATTCAAACAGAGGAAGAACAAGAAACAGAGGAGGAGCAGAAAGGAGAGGAGAAACATGACAAATCCACTATAATACTAAGGCAAAAAAGAAAATAGCCTCAAAGATAGAGAAGAGGAAAAGAACAAAAATTGAGAAGAAAAAGCCCAAGAAAGCCCAAAAAAAACTGCCACAAGAGAGGCAGGGACTCAGCAAGGAAAAGAGAAGACATTACCAGAGATAGCAGAGACATAAGCAAAAATAGCAGACATAGAAAATGAAGGGGAAGATGAAGGGGAAGAACAACAGAAAGAAACATCCCCTAAAACATTGGCAAAAGAAGCAACAACTGTGCTTGCTGCATTGAGCACTCCAGAAAAACAAAAGGGAGAAAGAAAAAGAGAAACATCCATGTATTTCAAATCCAGAAGGAGCACCAGGATTAAGGTGGGCAAACCCCAGCCACCATCAAAAGAACCTATAATAATTGAGGATGCACCTACTAAGAAAAAGGAGGAATCCTCCTCCAAAATCTCTATCACCTATAAGAGAGGGAGTCCCAAAACTTCCACCTAGAAGGAAAGAATCAGACTAATGGACTCCAAAGCAGTTCTATAGAAAGCTCAAACCTCTCTACAAGAAACACTGGCCAAACTGAAAGAGACTGAAAAATTAGAAGAGAAGGTAGCATAACAGTCACAAGAGGAAGGCAAGGCCAAAGAGATACCTGAACCACGCCCTCAGCCTAATTTAGGCTCATATTACAATCTGCTAGAAGGTGGGAAGATCATCCCATAGAAATTCGTTGTACCCCTTTTCTTTGAACTAGAACAAGAAAGGGTTAGAACCCACACCTAGATGAATATTTCCAAATCTAAAGGAGTGGAAGATATCGGGCACATGGAAGAACAATTGAAAGAGTTGAGAAGGGAGTTGGGCATGGTGAGACACATCGAGAGAATTAGAAGAGCCCAACTATAGGAAGAGAATGAGCTACTGAAAAAGCAGTTACAGGAACGGGAAACTCAAGGGGGAGACAAATCACAAATTTTTGAAGCACAACAACTATAGGAAGGTCCCCCAGCAAATAAGGAAGCAACAGAGAAACAACAGCAAGAGGAAGAGCCACAACCTGATGTTGAAATGATGATAAAGCAGTAGCAAGAAAGAGAATCTCAGGCTGCAGCTAAAGTGCTGATGTTGAAGCAGTAGTTGCAGGAAAGGGAAGCCCAGATGACCTGCATGGCCAACTGGGCAATGGAGGCCTTGCAGTGCAGGGAACCAGCTAGATCCTATGCACTATATCTCAAAGACCAATGGCTCCAGTTCTAGATTAAAACATTGGCCCAAAGGGGCATAATACCATTCCAAAATTATGGTCAGTGTATGCATCTATGTGCTACTAGTTCAGCTGAGGATAAAGCCAAATTAGCAATATTTTACTTACACAATATGGCACTCCCTGATATGAATTTTTGGGATCCGAATGCTGCATTGGGAGACCTACAACGCATGGCTATGGCTTCTTGGATGATCCATGAGGAAAAGAGAGTAGTGGAAATTCAAGAGATCATGAAAAAAGAGCTAAGTAAGCCCCTGCTAATAAGGGCCGAACTGGAAGTCCCCTTAGCTGTCATATATGCTCATCAACACCTTGCAAGAAATCCTCAAGTTCTCCTTGATTATGTTGATTGGCCTTAAGTTCAGTCCTCCACTACTCTTAGGACTATTGGAAGGGGTTAAGGAACAGAAGAATAGAAGCAATGGGAGGAAGTGGATAGAAAGACAGGTTTTCATGACAGGGAAGAGGACATCACCTTAGAGGCTTGGGATGTTAGGGAAGCTATTAAAGCTATCAAGTATGAAGAACTAGACTAGTTGCTTAGAGGATGAGCAACCCATTCAACAGGGGGGTGATGATAAGCCCCAGAAATGGGTAACTATATGGGCTCATTTTGCCTATTATTTCTATTTAATCCACCATTCTCCATAGTTTTGTGCATGTTTTTGAATATATTTATGTCAATTGAGTGAATGGGGATAGTCACTTTGCCACATAGTCTAATGAGTGTTTATTACAAATTTTTGGACAATTATTGGACAAGGACCAGGCATTTATGAGCAGATGAGCAGCCAAACTCGAGGAAACAGGGCTGAGGACTTATAGGAGGGGTGTCTCCTATATTAATGACCCCTTCC